>JALLAY010000053.1:0-25062 GCA_036939635.1 Cyclotella baltica | reverse complement strand
GCAAAACCCCCCCCCCCCCCTCCGATCCCTCAATCCCTCACGCGATCATAAGTTTCGGATCCGTTGTGCCTGCGCCTCCGCCGTCGCACATCACATCGATCGCATGCTATATTGCATGTTGCCAGTGCCATTTGCCATTGCCATCGCTGATCGAACATGAACAAGCAGGAGGAGGACAAAAACCCAACCGCCAACAGCCCTGATTCAGACGTAAACTGGAATGTCTCTCTATTTGATGATGTGATTGATCCTTTTGAAGAAATTGCCGTATCTGAACACAACAATGGAATATTAGCAGGAAGAAGGGCGGGTTATCTAGAAGGAAGGGACATCGGTCGATCCAAGGCGTGGGAGATCGGTCTGGAACTGGGATATATACATAGTTTTGCAACAAATCTGCTTGATCTTCATCAGCAGCGGCTGAAACAAATGGATGACTCTGGTCCACAAATTGCTTCTAGTACCATTGGAAACAGATCATCTGCTGTTAGAAGCAACAATAGATTAGATCGTTTTCTGGCAGTGTCACAGGAGTTGATTGATATGGTAAACAAGTTTCCGGATCCGGATTTTTTGTTAGAGCAGCATGGAAGCGTTGAAAATAATGATGACATCACCTCGGTTGGGCACTTGGCTTCGGAGTTGATAGATGCAGAAGAATTATTTAATGACTCAGAAGTTGTTTCGGAAACGGCTGCTCATGATGAATCTCTCACTGACATAACTTCTTCATTGCAACGCATTCGAGCAAAGTTCAAATTATTGTTAGTTCTATTGCGAACTGACAGTCCGTTTGATTTGAAAAGTCTGTTCAGTGAATGTGATGTAGAGAACCAAGCACATGGAATTGACAAACGAGACACATCTGAATTAAAGGGTACCATGAAATCAACAGTTCGAAAGGAAGATGATTGGTAACTTTGTTTGATTACTAAATTGATAGCAAATAACAGTATATCCTTTTAACAGTCATAGGATGAAAATTGCTCTCTATTTAAACGTTTCCATTTCCTTCAGACACTTCCAATTTAGGCTCAAACCGAAAAGACTAGAAGAAAGGGAAGTTCTCCTTTGAAAATCCAAGTCACCATTATCTATCGTACTTTAGATTTATATGAAAACTCACGATTGACTCGCTGAACATGTATCATATCACCACACCGCACATAGTACCAATCCAAAGTGTTGATACAAAAATGCAGCAATAAAAAACAAATCATGCCACCTATACCTTGCTCTCCTCATTTCCCAACTCCATAAGTGAGTCATCAACCTGCTTGACTACCTCACTTTTGCTGTAGTCAGTGGTGGTTCCTGCGGCCTTTTCGTTCTCAATCTGCTCCTTAATCCAGAAGTAAGTCTTGCGTAGCCCATCCACAATCTTGGTTCTGGGCTCCCACCCCAACTTCTCCATAATCAAGACATTATTCGAGTTACGCCCTCGCACTCCCATTGGTCCATCAATGTGCTTAATAGGGAGGTGATCCTTCTTCTCATACGAAAGAGCAATTTTAGCGAATTCATTCATGTCCACCATCTCAGTAGATCCCATGTTGATAGGAACATCACAATCAGAGAACGTCAATCTCAGAACTCCCTCCACACAATCATCAATGAAGGTAAAAGAACGGGTCTGCTTTCCATCCCCCCACATCTCAAACTCAGTCTCCGAAGTAATCGCCTTCCTACAGAATGCGGCAGGGGCTTTCTCACGTCCCCCCTTCCAAGTTCCACGGGGTCCATAAATATTGTGAAACCTCGCAATGCGGATGTTAAGGGGGAAGTCACGTCCGTAAGCCAAAGCCATCTCCTCAGCATACAACTTTTCCAAACCGTACATATCCTGGGGGCGAGCCGGCCAGGCATCCGCCTCGACAAGTCCAGGATTCTCGGGATCTTCTTGCTTAGCCTCGTTGTAAACACATGCGGAGGAGGAGTAGAAGAAATCACGGCACTTGTTACGACGGGCGGCTTCGAGCATGTTCATAGAAATTGCGGTGTTGTTGAAGCTCAAGACAGATTCATTGGAGCAGATGAAACCCATCCCACCCATATCGGCAGCGAGGTTGTAGACCTGAAGGCAGTCCTTGCAAGCTTTGCATGCTACCTCGAGTTTACGGAGATCATCCAAGATGAACTCGTCGCAGAATTCGTCTTTCTCCATGAATTCATTCTCTTTCCAGTCCACGACTGTGACTTTGTAGCCAGCTTCTTTTAGGCGTTTGGCAATGTGAGAGCCGATGAAGCCGGCGCCACCTCCGATGCATACTTTGGCGCCGTCGCCGGGGGGGAGGGTCCAGGATTTCAATTCAGACATGGTAGAAGTATTTTAAGATGCAGGCTGATTGAAGATCAATTCAAATAATGAGCAATGCGTGGAATGTTTGTGTGATTCGTTGTGAAGCAAATTTTATGTGAGTTCAGTTGAGAGTTCAGCGAGCGAAGGATCTTGTTTGGATTTTGTGGTTCTGGTTGAAACGGATGAAAGATATGCAAACACTTTGGGCTTGATAAGTTGATGATTCGAAGTGCGTGACTCCAAGAGGCAATGCACCGAAGTGCCGATTGAGTCACACAAGACGATCGCTCAGAGAGATCTTGGATCTTGGCATCGCTCTTCTTTCCTTTTGAAAACGAAAAGATACTACATACGTTATATCTACGTTTGCTTGTCCTTTTTGAAAACAAACCTACAGAACCAAAAAGAAAAAACAACTGGCGACTGGCGACGCCACTCGAAAACACAACCTCCGCCGACCGCTGACCGCCGTTACAAACGACACCATGGTGTCCACAACCCCCAGTTCCAACCTTCAACGAAAACAAACTGTGGCCGCACAAGCTGCTCACGGGGCGGCTGATATGACACGGCGGATGGTTTGCGGAGGTCTTGCTGGGATGATAGCCAAGGTAAAAGGAAATGTTTGTGATGGATTTGTGTAAAATCCAGGTTTGTTGAATCTTTCAATATCAAGAAGCATAGAGCAAATATGTTTGTGATTTAGTTTGACTTGAAACCTCAGCTCTTGCTCCATCTTTAACACAATCACTTAGACTGCGACAAATCCACTGGACCGCATACGTATGCTCTCACAAACAGGCGAACATGGCGCTTCTGGAACCAAGGTGACCCCCTTACAACTCTATCGATCCATCATAAAGAATGAAGGAGTATTAGGATTATGGGCTGGAAATTTGGCAAATTTGTTAAGAGTCTTTCCAGCCAAAAGCATTGTTTTTTCGAGCAATGATTTCTACAGGGCAGGCTTTGGCTACTTGTATTATGGATCTAGTGAAAAATACGCAGAATGCTCGGGAGTACTGCCTTGGTCTATTTCTTTTTTATCGGGTGGGATGGCTGGGATGACAGCATCGGCAGCAACTTATCCGTTGGACCTTGCAAGGGGTCGAATTACTGGGAAATTGGCTGGTCCTGGTGGAAAAAAGCATTATACTGGTATCATTAATACTGTTGTGGTCACAGCAAGAGAAGAAGGAGTTAGAGCATTATATAAGGTAAGTGAAACTCATGACTTCTTTTTTATTGTTAGAATATTCACCCTAAGTCCTAATCCTCCTCTTAATATGAAGGGTATAACTCCAACTTTGCTCGGTGCTATGCCTTATGAAGGAATCAAATTTGGTACTGTTGGGATATTAGAAAAAATGTTCCCAAAAGATCAAAACAATGACTCCAAATCATACAAAGTGACAAGAAAGTTAATATTTGGTGGTTGTGGTGGTGTTATGGCCTCTGTTATAACCTACCCAAATGATACAGTGAGACGCCTTTTGCAGCTGCAAGGTAGCAAAGGGACCACCGAACATTTCGATGGGTATTTGTGAGTCTATTAATTCTTGGCGACATTATCTTTTGTCACGCACATGCCTGTTCAAAGCACAAAAACTCCCATCCCACTTGCATTTTCAACTTCGAATAGTGATTGTGTGCGCAAAACGTATGCGAAGTACGGTTTGGAGAGATTTTATCGTGGAGCACTCATCAATATTGTTAGGATGGCACCAAACACTGCAATTCAGGTATGAGTTCAACCTTCTCCATCACATTCATATATTCTTATCGCTATGTCAACACACTTCCGTTTTTTTATTTTCAGTTTGGCTCTTACGAACTGTTGATGCAACTCTCAGCTGGTTACGTCTAATTATGATAAATTTAGTAGGAAGTGACATATCTGAAAATAACACTCTCGATGTTTACTATGTTTTGCTCCACCAACATATGTCAACTATATGAATGACATATGTTCTGTGTTTATACATGCAAGGATGTCTAGTACTGCATTCTGTGTGTACAACATTATTCACAAACCAATCTCCACGTATACTACACCTGTAATAAGTTTACAGCACCAAAACAAGCCACCTTCATGGTCAATTAAGCCGAAGACAAATTTTCATATTTCGGCATGATGTACATTTTAACAGCGCAGTTTAAGACATTCAGAGCCTTGATTTTTGACAATAGTTAGTTAGTCCCTTTACGACATAGCTTTTACACAATAAACTCCTATCTTGGCCAACAACACTTTTCTTCCGGCGTACATGCATGTCAATTTGCTTGACACAAAATGTTGTGCCGCTCCTCTCTGGACAAAATGTGTAAAGTTTCAAATTTACTAAACTGCTGTGAGAAATGTGCTTACCCTCACAATGAGATAATTGTTGTAATGTGAGATCAAGGCGACCTAATTGAAATTTCACCCTTTCTGCCCATAGGCCCTCTTAAATTTTCACCAAATATCGTGGTCAATCATTGATGCGCAATTCGTAATTAATTCACTGACCGGTTGCTCAGTATATCTATTTTGTAGTCAAAATAAAAATGTATGATAGTTCAGCCATACCGAATGCCCGGCATCAGACAATGTTGTGATGCCCCCGATCCTAAGCTGTTTCCATCTCGCAGCTAATTGCTGCATTGGCATTTGGTGGTACTCTTGTATTGACCACGATCCTGAAGCTGTTTTCACCTCGCAGCTGATTGTTGAGTGTTGTCATATGCCAATTAATCTGGTCCATTTGGCATTGGGTGGTGCGTGTCATAGAGGATTCTGGTTTAGCAGCAGATTACCTGTCGACTAGATGGAAAACACATCAAGCAGACAAGAAAGTAACTGTTGATGGATGTGTCTGGACATAAAAGCTCCCATGAAACCAAATTTGATTTCATGGCTGAATCCTCAAATGACATCACCTAACATAATAAAGAAAGTTAGAGGCAGGTGGGTAACTGACCAACACCTGGCTCCAACTTGTTGATGGCAACCTGGCAACCAACGTTTCCAGTCCAGGTCCAGTGTTCCGCTGTGAAGATTCTTAACGAATACGCGTCAGCAATCGTTCATTGTTCTGCATTAATTCTTGTGAATATCAAAGGGAGTATTCCCCTGCGCCATTCCCAAGAACAGAAAAACGTTAGCTCAAGAGTTCCAGGCATTAGCATCATGATTCGACCTTGAGCACTCTGCATACCTCTAGTAAACAAACGTGCCGACTCTCAATTCTGCACTAAAGTAATTTCCATCTCTCGGCCATTCGTTGTTCTGCATTTCCACTACATGCGTAACTCTTGTGAATTGAAAAGGGGAAATGTCCATACATGCGTAACTCTTGTGAATTGAAAAGGGGAAATGGAAATGCAGAAGAGTGTCATTCTTATAGGTACTGTAATTTGTATCTTTACTATAAAAATACGAAATAAAAATTACAAATCATTATTTATTGTGCTTAATTTTTGTTGCTCTTTTGAGTATTACTTAGCACGAATGAAAAATCTTATATTTCAGTAACACTGACATCACCTCACACTGTTTGGAGTTAGTTGTTTGGGGTACGCTGCACCAACCACCAACCCGCACCCACCGAAACGAATGAACGCATGAATTTATGAATTCAAACGCTCATAATATTCATTTCCACGGAGATATTAAACCATGCTGAAAGGTCCAAAAGGCATCCTATCGTCAGCAATTGCCAACGCCCTCGGCACGTACTTCGAAGTTGATGCGAATGCCATAGAATCGAACCTCATTAAAGATGCCAAGATTGTTTTGACCAAAGCGAAACTCAAGGAGCAGACTTCCCGGCTTGCATTGAATAGCGCTGGGAACGCTACAAAGATTACCATTAGGGGGTGCGTTCAAAAGATTGAATTAAAATGGGAATGGTCTGTTGGTTACGGCTCTGTAAGTTTGCTCTGCATCGTCTAGTATTAATATGCAAATTGATGTCATATATAGTCTCACTCCCTGGATACATTTTAGCAACAACTGGTGAAGAACGCAGTTCTGATCATTACTGAGGCCAATTTCGAATGTCTACTGGAGCATGACAAAAAAGACAATGAAAACAGTTCTAATCCGGTTGATGCAAGCTCGTTTGTAGACACTGACAAGATTGATGCTGCGACGAAGCAAGAAATCGATAAGGATGCGGGGGGTCTCATGGGGTATATATTCAGACAAATTAAAATGATTATCGATAACCTAGAATTGAGGATATATGGCTTTGATCTGCAAATCATCTTGCCATCTGCGCTAACTTTGGGAACTGATACCACAGAACAAAAAGGAGGAAGCCCCAAGATAATACTAATCTGTGCTGACGAGTTGAAACTTTTATCCTTTGGAAGAAAAGACAAGGATGGAAAAGAGATCACTGTTGAGTCTGACGTATCGAAATCAATTGTAAAGCAACAATTGAGTCTGCGCTCTTTTTTAATGAGTGTTCTCAAGAGTGGAGATGGGGACGAATCACTGACTGAGTACCCCCTCATAGAACCATTTAGTTACAGTGCTAATGTCACAAAAGCTGGGGAAAGATTTAGTGGAATGTCAACAGGCCTTGAGGTAGTTGGGTCTGTGGAAATGACAACATCGTCTAGACGTTTGAATCTGCAGCAAGACACAGACAGTCTTGTATTCCATGTTGGAACCCAACAAATTGATACATTGATGCAGCTTAGTGTGATGGTTCTTTCGCCTCCAAGTGAAGCAGATTCAAACAAGTCTTCAGAGGTGAAGTCACATGAGAGTGCACCTAAACTTGGAATGTCCTCGGGAAGTATGAAAGCTTCTTTTACCAGTAGTCCTTCGTCGTTCCACTTTCCAATTGCATCAGCGTCATTGATCCTGTTTGAGAATAGTCATGCAATTCACGTTTCTGGCATTGAGATGAATTACAAGGCTGATGGAACACGTTGCAGTGTTGAGGCATCAAAAATTGAATACGAAAGTGCTGTAGGAGGCAAAGCTTCATGTAATGACATACTCTTGACTGCGAGACCTGTTCGAAAGCTGAAATTTGGATCAATTCAAAGTTTGTACATTCCGGACACGCTCGAGTTGACAAACCAGATATCACCTGAGATTTCGTTTGAAGGCAAGGTTCTGATAGTTCGCGTTAATGAACCAGTTGCTGTTGTGCTTTATGGAAATGCAAAGGCCAGCCCTACTGCATCCAATGAACCATCTGGCTGGCCGTTGGCCCCATGTGCTGTTGATGCGGCTTTTCACGAGATACACATAACAAAGGACGCAGATGGATCATCAATGCTAGTGAAGAAATTAGAAGTTTATGCTAACCCCACAACTGAGAGCACCCAGCTTGCAATCAAGTTTCAAGAGTTGAAGAATCAGGTAGCACTACTGTCGAAAGTCGAAATGTCTTGTGCATTGCCTGTGAAAGAGACGAACACTATCAACGACTTGAACCTTTCTGTCCCCAACGCAGAAGTAAAAGGCGGAAAGTCAAGTGAAGAATGGTCTGATGGTTTCCGCCCCCGTCCAAAAGCCCAATTATCCAAACCTGATGAGAATGCCACACCCACAGTGATGAAGTTACCCAATGCTAACATTGCAACTCTCAAGGTAAGTATAATGGTTGTACCATTTACTTCTGTCTTTCTTCCATTTTTTTCTCAGGTCATTCATCTCTCTCTAGCTACATATCACGTGGAGTCAGACTGGGATTGGGTTAAAAAACACTTCGTTAGTCATTAAACCCTTCCATGGCAAGTCAGGAACAACCAGTAATGATATAGTGTCATACTATACAAACCATTGCCTCGCCCAGTTTCCTGAGTTCATTTCTAATGCGGAAGTCCTCGGTATTAATGTTCTTGATCAGGTACGTTTGTTTGATGCATTATCGGGATATACTGCAAAAACTTGCAAGCTCATATCTCCCATTTGTTTATTCAAGACTGTCACTACCATCGGCAACTGGTCATTACTCCCATTTCTTGGACCGGGTGGAGGTGTTGCTGTCATCACAGGAGTAGATGCTATCAAGGGAACTGTTGCAAGTGGCAAGAGAGCCCGGGATGCCGAGGAGTATGAAGGTTATCGTCCCGGTGACTTTGTGAGGGGAATTTTTCATGCAGCCACCGAAGCAACAAGAGATGGCAAGGCTATGCGAGGAAAGAAAGATGAAGAAGGTAATATAATTGACTGGGCTTATGGTGCAACAAAAGGAACTACAGATTATGTTACTAAGAACAAAACAAAACTTGGAGCAGCAGGTGCTGGTGGAGGTGGGTTCCTGGTAGGTATGGCGCTTGGAGGCCCCATCGGTGCAGTCATTGGTGGAGTTGTTGGAAATTTGGCTGGAGGCAAGACCATTGAAACCATTGACAGTCTACATGCTGATGCCTCATTAGATAACAAAACATCAATTGAAGGTGAGAGTGAATTGAATGCCGAGACAAAATCAAAATGATAGGGTTCAGGGGTGCCATGTGAAAGAATGTAAAGTAGAATGATTATTATTTATGAGGTGTTGTAGTTGTAGTGTGACTCAAATAATAACCAGTGTCAAGCAGAACCAGTGACGAGTAGTTTACTTTAGTGAATTAATTGATGAACTTAGTAAACTTATGAGCTAATTGAGATGCCTCAAGAGTNTTTTAAAACCCTGGCGGGTATTCATCATTCGTTTCAATTGTCTCCACAACAAAACGAGGTTGTTTCCCTGTGTTGAGACCAACGTGATTGATCGTTGATCGCTCTAAGTTAGAAGTCGCTCGTGACTGGTGAGGCAGGAATCAGGACCCCTTTTCTGACCTGTCAGCCTTTTTTGCTTTCATACCGAAAACCTTCAACCACTTTCCAGAAGTGGCCGGCTGTTGCTAACAATTTGAAATTTGTAGTAAAGTCAGAACCGGATTTTTATCCTTGACTGGTCCAGTCAACAGGGTGACATGCCCGTAACCGTTCACCTGTTTGTTTACCTGGCTACTAGTTGGAAAATATTCGCCTCTGTACTTTCGACTTTGAACGGGCACATATGTTGTATCATCTGATGATAAAAGGATAGTTTAAGTCAAAAAAATCGCCTCTCGAGTGGAGTCAAATATTTTCAATCATCACGAGGAAGTGCGCGAGAGGGAATTTTTCCAGAGGCGAATTTATTCGAACTAGTAGCTGGGGATTTTCTCACTGTCACCAACTATTCAGTCCAGTACATCAACCCACCAAAACAATTTCAAGATAAACTCTTCATTGATCTTCTCTGCTATGCTGATGTTAAAAAACTACCAATCAGCACAACACCACAAAATTAGATGTGCCTTGCGACAACAGGAAAGATAACTCTCGGGGGAATTGAAGCTGCTCTTCAAATCAAAAACCTTTGTCTTTGCGATAAACTTTTTGCACCATGGCGGAAGCAAGGCAAAAACAGATTAAAGTTAGAATCGGATTTTTATCTTTGACTGGTCCAGACAACAGGGTGACATCCTGTAACTGTTCACCTATTTGTTAACTTAGGGATTTTCTCACTGTCACCTATTCCATCCAGTACATCAACCCGCCAAAACAATTTCAAATAAACTCTTCAGTGATCTCCTCTACTATGCTAATGTTCAAACACTATCAATCAGCACAACACCACAAATTAGATGTGCCTTGCGACAATAGGAAAGACAACTCTCTGGAGTGTGTAATCAAGATTTTCTGGGGGAATGCTTAATCTTCCTAAAGAGAGAAAACAACTGGTGCTACCAACAGGCCCAGCATGCCAGATATACCTGAGCAGCAAAATCTCACGGGAACTTGGGGTGAGAGCGAGGAATTACTGATGATCCAACAATCTCTAAACCTCTCAAGAATTTCTTTTTGAACTTGATTAAGTTATGAGAGATGTGCACTATTAAGAATGTGGTTAAGACAATATTGTTGGAGTCAATAATATCTATCCATCTTCCAATACACATGTCCATTAGGGGATGCTTTTTGGATTATATGGAGGTTTTGGGGTATGCTGTCAAGTGACACAATGATGACTCCCAAGATATTTATTGTTATTGGATTAGAGAAGATGGAGAGGATGAGGATGACGAAACCCTATTGTATGTCTTGCTATCAAAGTTCTCAAAATTCTAAAAGAGGGGCTACAAGCTCTGACTGTGAGTTGCCCCATAACAGATATCTGCACTCTGTGTTTCCAATTTGCAAATAGTCACAAAATTTGTGATAACAGACTTGTTGGAAACTTCTCCATAGATAGCACCCAGTTAATTGGAGAAACCAGAGATGTCAAAGACGCTGGCTTAGTTAGCAGTGAAGATGAAAAACAAAGAAAAGAAGATGAGGAGATAGACAATTCAAAAGTCACGAGTCTGGAGGAGGCAGAGGCTCAAGAGCCCAGGAGGAGTCAAGATTGAGCAGGCGAAGGGGGATGATACAAAAAGCAATGGCGCAGAATTGAAGCAATTCTGGAGCAGATGTGATTGTGTGGGTGTTTCTTCATGTTAAGATGGTGAGTGCACAGCAACTTCTCTGAAGATCAAGTAGTTGCTAAAGCTACAAATGATTACACTAATGAAGTACCGCATAGTGATAGTGTTGATTTAGAGGGCTTTTCTTGTTTTATTTACAGGTAGTCAAACGATAATAATGTCGGCTAAACTCTAACGCCCACCAAATTTGTAGGCTCATTAATTGTAATGTTCGCCCAGTAGTTTGTTGCGAACTACAGCCGGAACATTGAGATTCCAGTATTCCATACGCAGCAGCCGGGTGCTACTTATTATTACAGGCCCTTGACTTCTGTGATACATCCAATTTTTTTAACATAACTAGCTGTTACTACATATTTTTGTTTCATCCTGAAGAAGTCTTGATTTAGTCAAGATTGGTCAGCATGATGTATTCAATAGAGCTGTCCTCAAGGAAAACCCGACCAACATGAGAATTTCATCAGAGAGACTTTGAGATTTGATAATTCCCGCCTTTGTATTTTGATGCCTACAGATCTTGTGCTCGATTCCATTCACAACATGCTTATCCCAGCGAAAGTGAGCATCCCTGTACATAGGGATGCAGGCCAGCAAACCAAGAATAAGCTCAATGTTGATTGATTTCACCAAAGGCCACATGCTATGCTGTCCAACCTTCAGCTTTTCATGTCCAAAAATGTATTTGCGACTATCTTTTGATCCTTCCTCCCAAAGACGTCTTGCAAGTGCTTCCTCTTTCCTCTGCACTTCGAAACTGATAGTGTGATTAGTTTGTGTCAAGTTGTCAACAAAACTGCTGGGGAATGGAAATCCTCGTGCAACATCTTCACACACACTTATTGTAGGAATATTGAATTGTTGGCATCCAGCATACACTTGACTTATTGAATTATCATAGTCATCATCATCTGTAGCCAACGGTTCAATATTGCTTCTTCGTCGAACAGGTTGCACTGACCCCATTATGACGACTGCCTTAACTTTCTCTGAAAATAAAGCTGGGTGTTTGATCATAACATCTGCTATGTCAGCAGCACCTTATTTTGAAGCATATTAGGTGGTATGAGGAAGAAAATGTGACAAGAGTATTTCAATAAACAGCAGAAACTCACAAGCATCACACATAATAGTGATCGACTTTTCAATAGGTGATTCGGTTAAGGCACTGGTAATCATCTCAACTCCATCTTTGTTAACGTATGGAGAAATTTGTGAAGCTCCATGAGATTTCATTGCAGTGGTCATAGTTTTGCTAAATGCAACAGGCACCTCAGATAACAACAAGCTATCAAGCGAATCACGTGCAAACTGAACACGGTCGTTCTGCGGTTTTCCCATGGCGACAACAGCAATGAGATTTATTGAGCCCATGGATCTCAATGAGCTGAGCACACACAAAGCGTATTCATCGGATGATCGATGGAAATTAGAGCATAAAATAATGTTTGTTTTGTTAGGATCAACAGGCGGGATGGGCATATTGGGAATAATCTCAATACGGGAAGCTGGACTAGATTCCAACTCTCTTATGCATCTGTTCAATTCTTTCAGTTGCATCTCATTTTGGCTGGCCCTGAAGTTGATCATATGAATGAAAAGGGCTCGTTTGTAAACAGTGAGAGAGTTCACCATGTCCCCTGAGACGCGAAGTACTTTTCCATACAGCATAAGGTTGGGAATCAAGTTAGAGTGGTTGGACGGGAACGCTTTGTCACATATATCAATGCACTCCTTCATTATTTCAAGAGATTCCAACGGTCGTTCTATAGACATGAAGGTGGACGCAAGGACACTCAACGCATGAGCATATGCTGGATGAGAATTCCCGAACAGTTGCTGATAGATGGTGAGCAAATGAGGAGTTAGAAATAAAGTGAATAAGTTCCAGGCATTGAATTTCTACTACTATGTAGGCAATGAGTAAACATAACTGCACATACCTTTCGAATTTTAACAGCATGATAAGTCTAGCAGATGTTCATATAACAAAAAAATGGGTTAAGATATAAGAAAAATGGCCCATGGCTAGCAGTGTGGGGTATCTGGAGATTACTCACCAGTGGCAAGGCTTCTTTTCCGCAACCAATTGCTTGTAAGGCATCTGCACAGTAATTCAGGGACTCTGAGACCAAGGCAGAGTAAAAGTCTAAATGGGACACGCGGGCAGACAAAGCCTTTTTATGATAATGATTTTTTTTTTTTTTTTTATTAAGAGCAGAGTGTACACATCCGAGTTGTGTGTATGATATGGCTAGTTCCAGAATTGTGCCGGACTTGTCGTCTACTGCCATTTCGCGGTATTGCAGTGCTTCTTCGTGAAGCTCTTTCGCCCTGTATAATTCTCCAGACTGGAGTCAAACAAGTCAGCAGGTAGATCACATATTACCACTAGAAAAAATGAAGACTCGTGCTTACCTCGCGTAAGATTTCTCCGTACGAGCTTATGTGATGAGCCAACCATCTTGGAGAATGCGCATTTATATCAACAATAGGTAATGCCCTTTCATACAGCTCGATTGCTTCCCCATATTTACTTCGAAATGCCTTAGCTTTCGCTAGCGCTGTTAGCAATAAATACTCTTCGTGTCGATCATTTTCTGGCAGTGACATTGTCCACTCCAAGGAAGACTCGAGCTCTTTTTCTGCATCATCATAGCGTTCCAAGGCTTGAAGACACCATCCAAGGCAGGTACTACATGCAATTTTTGCTCTCAAAGATGATCTTTTTCGCAAACTCAGCTTGGCTTGATTGTAACATGTCACTGCACATGCAAGGTACCGACCACTGAGTGTGAGCAATTCAATTGAAGTGTTTTGCCAAAAAATTGATTTAAACAACTTACCTGCATGAGTATAATCAAATATCTTCTCGGATTGCTTCCCTGCGTCCATGTACCGGTCCCAAGCTTCATTCAATCGGTGTGTGATGGAATAATGCTTAGCTTGTTGCACGTCACAATTTGTCGATGTAATTCTGCCAAACGAATCACAAATTCGTTCATGAAGCTCTTGCTGTTCATCTGTAATGATGATGGACGATACAGCATCAAAAACAACAGAGTTTCTCCATTTGAATGATTCATCGTGATTAATGCCAAAAATGCGGTGAGACGACATAAGAGTCCTAAGGACATCAAAAAGGCCTTCAGAGCACAGGGCTTCATAAGTACTAGGAGAGAAAGTCATCCCTGCATCAACAAGTACAGTGTGAGTCGAGAGTGAAAAGCAAGTGAAGTGACAGAAGAAAATAACTCACCCATGCAACACGCAACCTTTAGGGAATCGAGTTCAGTGTGAGGAAGTTTGTTGATTTCACTCAATACTTCTTCAAACAATGTCACCGGAAGCAAATCACTCAGTTCTTGCCCATGGGAGTTGTTAATTGCTATTGCATTTCTGGTTTCATCTATTTCTACAATCTCTCTTCCTTGAGCCCATAACACTAACCTTTCTAAAAAGAGGGGACATCCATTGGCTCTACCATGAATAATTCCTAGCACATCATCATCCACTCTCATTCCTTTATCCACACAATCTGGATCAAATACACAACGAATGTACTCTTCAGAATCTGCTCTATTCAAAGCAGAAAGACTTGTTTCAACCGTCAAATTTGTAAGACGCTCAGGGATGGTGAGAGGCTGCCTAGATAATAATATGGGAATCATTTGTGGACAGGAAGTTGGTGATGATAAAATAAGCTGTTCCAGTAGACCCCAAGAACTTGCATCAAGCCCCCCATCTCCATCAACTGAGTCAAGAACCAGCAGCACAGGTTGAAGCGGTATCAGTAGCTTAAAGAGGGTATCAGCAGTATCCTTGGTAATCGCTGCAGGACTCCTTCCTTCCAGTAAGCTCAGCAAATCTCGACTTGTCAGCATGACATCCGGGAGTATTCTGCTAAGCATCAACTGATCAGACTTGTCAAGGATTTTTCGTTGAACAAGACGCTGCACTACGGTTGAATCCGATTCTTTCACCGCAGCAGCATCAATTTCATCATTCGACTGCTCTCCAAACATGCTTGTTCTTTTGTCGCATTCTCGTAGGGCAGATGATACTATCTCACGAAATGGGTAGAAACTGATTATTGTGGTATTAGATGATCTCTCAGACCTTAACACAGTGAATGAATTCTGACTCTGCTCCTGAACATTGTTCAAGACGGCATCAATCAACTTAGACTTGCCAAGGTACTTGTTTCCGTGAAGTGTGAGCAGTGGTGTCCTCCCTTCGTCAGTTGAGCAGAGTATCACATTAATTAAAAATTGTAAGCATGGTTCACGTGATGGTAGATGAATATAAGGTCGTGGATCAATGCATCCAAATAAGGGATCATTTTGTAGTCTCTGTTCCAGCTCTTGCTGCTTAAAATCGGCATCTGAGGTAATACTTTCTCCATATGTACAATCAGTCACTGCACCTGAACTCGCCGGCCTAGAGGTTGCTGCTGCAGCCGTGAAAAAATTATCTTTGGCAGTTCTATCAAATTCTAACCCCATTTCATCCTCTCCCTCGTCATTAGAACTTGAAGTTATTAATTCAGCTGAACTTACAGTGCTGTGCAAGAGTGCTCTTACACTAGACCCAGTTAAAGCACCCTGTTCTTTCATCTTTTTTTGCAGCTCTCTGAAGCTTTCGGGGTTATTTGCCGTCTGAAAATTTTTGTGCATAAGTTTGGTGGCTGCTTTTAATTTTTGCTCTTTTGCAACATCTTCAGAGTTTTGATCTTCTTCGATGTCTTTATCCATTGGTTGTTTAAATGATTTAAATATCCAGGATGAAGATGGGCGATTTCCGGATCCGGACGAGCCGGTGGAATCTTTACGATTTGATTTGTTATTAGGGTCTTCAAAAAGTTTCAATGAACGGTTTGATTTGTTCACAGGGTCTCCACGCCCCTTGTTAAAAAAGGGGAGAGGACCCAAAAGTGATGGCCTTGCGCCCGCACCTTCAGAATTATCCGACTCTGCAATAGAGTCAATAGATCTTGATGCCGCAGAATCAAGAGTCATGCCCGACATGGCACGTCTCATTCGTTGCTCCGGTAGGGTGACACATGGCGTCTGAATTTCAAGTTGCAGCCTGTCAATATCAGCCTCGTTGTCATTAGATAAACCCGTCCCACCAGTGCCAGCGTCATCATCAACCCCGCCTCCCCCATCCACCACGGGCATTTCAAACGTCGAAGCATCAGACAACGAAAAGTTATCATCACTAAAAGCATCAGCATCCGAAAACGTATGACTGGCCCTCCCGCTAACCAAATTCTTCTGACTCGCCTCCAAATACCTCGCCTGCAAATCATTCCGCTGCGGGCCTTGATCGTTGTTCCCGTACTGAGAGTTGAGTAAACCAACTCCCTTGCCGAAGCCAGTGAATATTTGGGAGGCGCGTGACATCAATTCTCGTCCATGAATGCCTCCTTCGCTTTTGCTGGAGACGGAATCAGAGTCACCGTCGTCGGTGGGGTCTCTTCTCATCATTTTTGTTGCAATCATTTAGTTCTTGGTGTTATTATTTTTGGTCTTTTGTTCAGCAGGCTTGTGCAATTGGTTAGATTGACGATTGACGGCAAACGTGGGCGAGATTAACGGCAAATTGATTGAGACAAGACAGAATCTGGTAGATAACAAAAAAAGTTTACCAAAGTCAAAACCAAAGCACGTCGACATACTGTCCCAACGTGCTCGCATTATTTGATGAGAAAACAAAATGATGATGTCTTCTTGGGCTTTACCAAAAAGTGTCCAGGGGCATATGTACATTTTTATTCACGGCCTCAACGATCATATTCGAATGGTAATGAACGCAAGGTAAGTAACAGAAGTCAGCAATGACCAGTCACAAGTCATCACATTCTCTCATGAATGGAATCATAGGTAATTACGTATGCGGAATAGTGTGGACTTCGCAAAAAAGGCCTATGATAATATGTAAAGTAAAATCAAGAGATAAATGGTACGGAAACCCCCTCTATCTTCAACTACGAACCGTCGTACATTTCTCATTCGCCGCTTTCAACTTGAAGAAAATAACGAGCGCTTTGCTAGCAATCCCGATTTCAGCGAACACCGCCACAGACCACAACAACCGACCGCTATCGACAAACCAACGCTATCACCCGACCATTTGGTCCATTGCGCCGTACGCCGCACCACGGGTTAGGCTGTGGGGGCCGCCGCCTCCTTATTTTACCACCACCAAGTTGGTCTATTTTACGTGCGGTCTGATTTGATCGATTCCTCCCCTCCATTGCAAAACAGGCCCATCATGGCCGAGAACCACTCATCTTCTCCCAACCAACGCATCAAAAGGGAGGAGAAAGAGGCCACCAATTAAATGATGTCGTCGAACACCAAACGTTAGTTGTACTTGTGCTGTTGTTAGTTATTTTCTCACTGTTTTGATTCAGCTCAATTATCTCCTCTCAATGAGATGTTTCTCTTACGTGAACTCCTCTGAAAGCAAACAAAGAGCACAATTACAACCATAAAGCTGCCTAAACACCAGTCACCGACCCGTCACAAAGCAATCAAACCAACCCCAATCGAAACCCAAAAATACTCCTCACGTCTTTTCTTCCTCCTCCTCCACATGATAGAAGAGAGGAGAGTCTCAACCAACAACCAACCTAAACCAATCATCATGGCTTGTTATCATCGCCCTCCATCCTGCAAAGACCATCTACCTTCAAAGATTGAATGTATCCTCTTCAACTTTGTTGTTACATATAGTTCAAACGCATGGAGAGGATATATTGCATAATCTGTTTCGGTTTCAGAATGAAAAGGGGGAATGTTTGGGTGTGGCTGGATCGTTTGGTGAATGTGGTAATACAACGCTTTGGAGGGTGAGGCAGAGAGACGGTAGACAGGAACGGGATGAGACAGATTGTGAGCAGCAGCAGTTATATCATAGGAGAAAATAAACTGAGCTAAATGTGATAATTAATCAAATTCAAGTAACTTAATAACTATTCCTCGTTTGTTCACGTACAAATTGATGTATTAGAATGGTAGACAAAACAAACATACTGAATATCAAACTCTCCAACGCCAACATGCTGTCATCTCATCAACAAGTACAAGTTATAAACGCAATTATGGGACAAACTTCTTCGTCCTCCTCAGTTGCCTCCTAAATTATCTCTTGCCTAAATCACATCAAATAAATCCGACAAACGAGTTACGAGTTTGTAGCATCCCCACCCCGCCAACAAAACCCTTGACACAATTAAGTCTAAACAAACACCCCCCTAAAACTCCAAACCCATAAGATTTAGAAAATGTTGATGGTACCATACCAGCATAAATGAATTGCCGTGTGTCTCTCCTTTGGTACAGTAACCACTGGAGACCAATTCAACAAGATTCAACTCCTCCACAACCCCCAAAACTGTGCAAACAAAAGGAGAAGAATTCCTCCCCCTCTCTCGGTTACTGAATCATAAAAATAGCACCCAATACTTGTCGGATTTTTGCTTATAGAAAAAGAAAAGAGGCGGTGAGTGCGGAAGCGACAAAGAAGAAAGGAGATATTTGAAGCACACAGTAGTACATACCCGTCAAATGGATGAGGTTGTAAATTATTTATGAAATCCAGCAACAAGCTGCCGTGAAACAATGTGATTATTTTTGATTTCTTAGGGCACTCTTCAGCGACCGCAATGTCCGATGCCGGCTGCGTCTAGCCGGAACGACGATTATTGATGGCTAGAAACGTACGAAGATACATCCCATGTTGGTGGTGTAATTTTTGACGAAGACCATGAAGAAAATGGTCAAACTACCGCCGTCGGTAGTGGCGCAGATGTGTACCGATGCAGTTTAAAAGTTGAGCGGGGTCAATCGAACTTGTATTGATGGAGATATGCAGTGTGGCGAGATGGGCATTCCGCCATGGTTGTTTCGTGCTTTTATTGATCGGGAAGATTTGGGCGAACAATTCGGGTACTGCGATTGTTTTCAAGCAAAAATTAATTTATTACAGCCGTTAATTATGCCCTCAAAGTAGTTTCCGTACCATCTATCTCTTGGTTCAAGCCTGGCTGGACGACATGGCGGGCCGCTCTAATAAAACACCACATGCACATGCCTTCTCAACACCTATCGTCGCCTCTCGTCACCGGTATTGGAGTGTGCTCAGTGATTCATGACCATGACATCAAAGATGCCGACTTGCGAGCTGACAGATTGATGACGTCTTCGAGGAAGCAAGAGCAACCTACGATAACATCAAAATCTCCACCCGTCGTCGTGTCAGCACACGCTTCTGTTGGTGGTTTTGCGGCTCTTGGAATGGCTTTCTAAGTCCATCGCGGTGGTGATGGTGAAATTAATTCCTCCTAAACCGTTACTCCTCCATGTTGGTAAATGGAAATTATTCGTAGGCCGTGGGGTTCTTCCAGTCGCTTTTGGTGTTTTGTACTGTCGAACACCTTCCAGAGTTCATCATGATGATGAGGTAAATGGCGCCTCGGTTCTTCTATGCAAAATCTGCAAAAAGCAAACCATGCCGAGCCAAGTAGAGCTTCTGACAAGATTCGAACAATTAGCTTTTGGAGACATTCTTCGATATTTCGTTGTAGTCATCCTCCAATCAAATCTTTGTTGTTGGTGCCTTCTACATCTTTTAGCACTTGGAATGCAATAGAAGTTGCCATTCTGTCTCATTTTGATTCAAAAAAGTCAAGGGCTTTGGAGAGGAAATCACCGGAGTGTCCAATCAGAAAAGGAGACATTCTACAATTGAATCTTTGTCCGTGTCTTCCGTAAAATCCTATCAGCAACCTGCAACAACTTCATCCTGTTTTGATTGAAAAAGGTGCTATATGAGTTTGAATGTTTGGTAGCAGGTAGCAGCATGCAATTCATTTTGTCGCGAGGTTTAAGCACCGAAAACCAAACTATGCCGTGGCTTGGTCTATGTTGATTAAGATAAATGATGATGCCGCCCTGTCTTCTTGGCATTCAAGCTCTACTCCCAACGCAACGAGCAACAAGACTGTGCAATCTCTATTATTCTGGAATGCCATTCCTGGATGGATCGCATTTGGAAAGGGATGCCACAAGAGACTTTTTATTCTATGTCTCAACCAAATCATCAATCAGGTGTGTATTTGATTCATTTTGTACAAGCCGTCTTGCTGGATTAGAATAAAATACAATATTCGTCGGGATGAGCAAGCAGTTTCCCCAGATACATTTTCAAACGCTGTGTGGAGTTTCAATGAAACAAATTCTCGACTATATCCAACAATGCTGCACTGATGTCATGCTCAGATACTCTTGACGCTCGCAACGACTATGATGCTACTGTGGAGGACTTCTTGGCCGCTGCCGAGAATGCCGGCAGCGTCTATGTTGATGTGGATGCTTTTATCTCATCTTTTGCCGCCCCATTTGATGTCGTATTGAATGACATCGAACGGGAACTGGCCAGGGGTGAGAGCCTCCACATCGAGGCCATTACTGAGGGGGGTTTAGACGATTTGGAGACCAATTCACAATTTATCTGGGAGGAGATCGAAAATTACAATATTAATTTCAGTGAATTGGGAGGGGGCAGAGAATTTGGGAGGGGCTTTTTCTTTCGAAAGTGATAGCCCCACTACCTCTTTTACTCCTGGGGCCCCCGGTGCACATGACAACCATGCTGAGCCTCCAGACACTCTTGGCTCGGCATTTTGGGACCCCATCACCGATAGTACTTTCTGGTTACAAGTACTGATGGGTCTATCACTTTCTGGGGGGGTGATTTCATCCAACAATGCCTCCACCATTTACAACAAACAACTTTGTGGCGGCACTCCCATCACCCAGTTTGGTGCCACTCCACCTCCACCGGCACCAAACTTGCTTGTATTCCTCCGCCCACCGGCCGCACCCAGCTGGCCGGCTGTTCATGGTCCTCCTCCAGCACCCAATTGGATCCAGTTGTTTATTTTTTTGAGGAGGACTTCTATTAGCAACATTCAGCGGAGAAATACAATAAAATTTGAGGGATGGGATTTGAAATTTGGGTGGTAATTGTTGGTTCGGTGGTGGGATTGCAGAAAAACGGAGCGTTGACGGCAATTTCATTATTTTATTTGGGAATTGAAGGAGTTGAAATCATATTCAGATTTTAAAATGGAAACTGATTTTCTATTTTACATTTGGACTAGTGCATTTGCAGAGCAACAATCAGTTTGGATTTGTTTGTTTGGTTTCAAGCTTGGTCCGTTCTTTCTTCTTTGTCTTTCTTTGCTTGACACCTCATCTTGTTTCACTCGCTGAAGCGTGGGGGGTTATAGAATTTCCTTAGAGTTAAGTACATACCTAGCTTATAATTATCACAGGGATCCGAAACTAGTCTTCTACATGACTGCCTGTTTAGGCTGCCACCAAAACTCCCGGATTCTCTTGTAAGAAAGAACAGAACAACAGATCCATTCGTCTTCTAGACTAATGCTTTCAAAATGGTTTTGATCAGAAGTTGGTCTCAATTGACTGTATTTAATTTATTTTCTTGAACGTAAAATTCACCCTGGCTCAAATTGAAGACTTCTACAGGGATGAGTTGCAAGATACACATCAACACCTTAATGATCAATTTGAGTGTTATAAAGAATTTTGATAACCAGATTGGAACATCCTTCACTCATGAATTGGGTGCATGTTTGTTGGAGCAAGGGTTGGTTTTAACTACTGAAGATACTGTTGGGGGTGTTAATAAGAATAAAATATGATATGACCAGCAAAGCAAGACAAATTTATCAGATATGGGATTGATTGGAATGCAGTCCAAGATGGACTGGAAGCCCGTAAAGCAAAAGCTGAAAAGACGCAAGAGGTGGGTATTCATTACTATGGAGCAGTCATACCTCTTGATGTATAAGGGTGGGAAGCAATAGGGGGTTGAGTGATGAGGTGAAGATATAGAGAATGGTTGTAATCTTCAATATTGCACATCACAATACAATTCAGATATTGAATGAACAAGGAAAGATAATGCGACCTTCTTCCTAAAAATGGTATTTGGGTAAAAGATTGGGCAAATTCAGTGAAAGCCCGAATCGTAGCAAACAATGATACAGATACAAATGAAATCTTGTATCTAATGAGAACCATATCTAGATATAGGCTCAAGATCAGGTTGAGATCTCCATTCTGGCCCTTTGTTCTTGCACATATGAGTCACTAGTTTTTGCATTATGCTCTGGCTACAAATCAAATGTAAAAGTTGTAAAATAAAGCAAGATGATTAATTTTCAGGGATGCTGCTCAATTTATAAAATGGAAGCAAAATTACACAGCAATGCATCCTTAACCTGTTTGTCAACCTATTTCTTCCAAGTAACTACTGGCAAATAATAGGTATCCCTCCCATGCCAATACTTCCTCCTCACACCATCCCACACCTTTTCATCCACTTTTATCTGACATGGTAAAAACTCTGAATCCAAACCTAAACTAGAAAGTTGTGATTGTATGCAATTACAAGCAACTCCATGGAAGAATAAATTGTCGGGTGCTAATCCATTACTATTGTATCATTTTTGTAGTTGAAGTGTTTGTTGAGTTAGAGTGGTTTGTACACAAGCCAAAATGATCAGTCACAAACGACTCACAAGAATGAATAGACTCCATTTGGTTTGGCTAACGAAGTGACCACGAGTTCTAAACAAAGAATAACATTAATAATTCAATGTTTCAGGAAAGTACTTTACCAAGCAAAGCTCCAACTTACCATGAAAATCTTCAAGGTCGGTAAAATGCTTGAAACAAATATTAAATATAAGACAAGGGTTCCAACAAAATAAACGAATTCAACATTTGAATCATTCACCTCGCCATACGTATCATAAAAAATCCCATCAAAAACAACTCCTTCACCAATAAGCTTCGGCAACTCATCCTGCCACTTCCCAAAACATATCCTAACATTTGCCTTCTTATCCCACCCATCCTCAATCATCTTCTTATAAACAACAGGATGCGCCTCAATAATCACATGTAGTGATGGATTGTAAGTTTGTATTGCAGTATCGACTATTCCCAGCCCGAAACCCACATTAAGCACACGCTTTTTGCAATCTCTAGTGGTGTTGTCGCCGATGCTTGCATTTCCAGCTAGGAATGAGGCATGCGCTTCCATTAATGGACGTTCCCATTCCATCATTACGGCATCGTTGTCATCGTCTAGTAATAGGGTGTTGGCTGCATCGTACCTGACGTTTGTTTGATTCACGTAGTCAGGTTTAGTGCATGGCTGATGTGAAACATTCATACTAGCTTCTGCATCCGTATCCATACTAGTCTGAGCATCCGATGCCACCATACCACCACCCTGCTCCTGCCTCTCCAATCGAATCGACGCACCCAAAAGCAACTCAGACCTCGTTCCATGCTCAACTAACAAATTAACAATCTCCCAATGCTCCCCCTCCGTAGCGTAATTACCAGCACACTTCCCATAACGATCTAATGCATTCCACGGTGCGCCTTCTTCCAAAAGCGTCCGGACGATATCCAAGTGTCCTCCGATGGAGGCGAGGATGAGCGGTGATTGGCCCGAGATTGGGTCTTGTTGAGAGGCTAGGAGGCGACGTGTTATGCCGGACGAGTCGGAGGTGGTTGCGTTTTGAAGGAGGGAGGTTATGGCGGGGTGGTTTCCGGAGGAGCAGGCTGATAGCATTTCGGTGTGGTTTTCGACGAGGGTTAGGTCGGTGGGGTCTCGTTTTCTTTTGGCTTCACTCATGTTTGATGGAGTTAGGTCCTCTGTGCTCCTTGGCTCTGGATCTCGGAGTCCTTGATGGTTGATGCCGGGACGGATGGATTGATGGACGGTGTACTAGGTGTGCGGTGTGAGTGGAGGGAGGTGGGAGCAGAAAAATGGCGCCAATCTTACTCTTCATCATTCTTAAAAATACTACCAATTTAAAGGTATTATTTTGAATCTCGATGATGAGTTACCTATAACTTTCATTGATAACTACCGACCGCCCTCTGAGATCCATAACAAGAACAAGAGAGGATTCACCTTTTACTTTACCTTTTAGGTACGATGACGACGACAACTCATCATTTGCTTTTCATCCTCACGGCCTGCCTCCTCCACTTCCTCCCGTCACACTCTCTAACCATGTCCAACAACCTTCCGCAACGCATCCTAATAACCGGCGCCAACACCGGCATCGGTCTGGCATTAACGAAGCAACTCGTCAAAGACCACGGATGTCATGTCTACCTCGGATCACGTAATGCGAAGAAGGGAGCGAAAGCCGTCGAACAAGTGAAGAGTGAGGCTGGTGATAGTGTCGAGTTGTTGACTATCGTAAGTTGTACAGTGTCAGTAAACTATTACACGCAATCATACTAGATACTTAACACAACTTCTACAATGAAAATCAAGGACGTGAGCAACCCCTCCTCCGTCCAAGCAGCAGCATCCACCCTCTCCCAATCACTCGGAAGCTCCAAACTATACGCCATAGTCAACAACGCCGGGACTGGTTTCAACCACGGTACTTCTCCCACCGAGGTTCTCGACACCAACACTCGTGGACCGCGACGCGTAGTAGATGCATTTTTACCCCTGTTACATCCCCAAGGAAGGATTGTTAATGTTGGTTCTGGAGCGGGACCCATGTTTTTTGATATGTTGGGATCGGAGGAGAAGAAGAAGTATGTTGAGGCTATGGAAGAGGGGGATATAGAGAAGGAGATTGCAAGGATTCAGGGTATGGATGATGGGTTTGCGGCGTATGCTGGTTCTAAGGCGTTGTTGGCATGTTATACTATGGATTTGGCTAAGAAATATCCTGACTTGATGGTTTCAACCATTACTCCGGGTGAGTCTGTTACGATTTTTCTCTGACTGTATGCTGCAAAAGAACTCATTTTGTCATTTTCAAACAAACAATATTCATATGACAACGTACGCTATGTAGGGTTCATAGCAACAGCAATGACGTCAGGGATGGGAGCAAGCAAACCTCCCGAAGAAGGAACCGTATCTATTAAGAAATGCTTATTTGAGGATTTACCAGCATCTGGTTATTTTTGGGGTTCAGATGGATTGAGAAGTCCATTACACACAGGTAGAAATCCTGGAGAGCCGGAGTTTGATGGTTTTGTGAACTTATAAGTTGCGCAGCAGTTGTAATTCATTATCGTATTGTTTTTAACATTGAATTGTCAAACTGAACAGACCTCAACGTTCTTATGCATGGAAAACATGAATTATTAGAGTGGGGCAATACTACGGAGCTTATATCAATTGACGCTTGGACAAAATAAGACAAAATAAGGTAA
>JALLAY010000052.1:0-24861 GCA_036939635.1 Cyclotella baltica | reverse complement strand
CAAACAGATATGGTACTACCTCTGTAGCACCAAATCTAGCAATTACAATGTAAAAATCAGGAACTGGTGGCTATCCGAAGCAAATGCCTCAAAGATATGGCTACGTCGGCATCACGCCTAAAAATACCAACAGCTGTATACCCGTTGATATTGAACATCCTAAAAAAATCCACGAAAATCGCGAGATCCACGAACCAGCTATGTTGGAGTCACTAAGGTTAGCATGACTGAACCAGCAACGAATTGGTTTTGAAAATATGGCAATAGGATGGATCTCTAAAGGATGGAGCAAAGCAATGAATAGCTATGAGTTCTCACGTGATCCAACGGGCAGCTCGACACAGATGCTTACACTTACACTGATTAGGGATGCCTGGTGTGAACCAATGTGGGATTATCGGAATAGATGTCTTCACAAGCAGAGTAATCCGGCTATGGCACACTCGCTAAAACACTAGAGGGTAGGCTCTGCTGGTATAAACAGCACAAACAAGAGGTACTGGCCACAAGACGGAATACCAAATGGAGGATGTGATGAATTGGAACCGTTGTGAAAGAAGGACACAGCTAGAAATGTTGGATAAGGTAAAGCGCATTTATGAAATAGAATGCAGACAGAAAGTAAGTGGGCAGAGAGTAATCACTGAAATGTTTCCAGTGGTAGAGAGAATAGATGGGTGAGCAACTGTATGATTGTTTGATTCATAAGGGGCAGACGGCCCGAAGTAAGTACAGCGTTGGTGATGGTTAACTCGGCAGGTGCGATTTCGGTTTCAAATTGTTGAATAGTGTAGCTGTAGTGCTCACCCAAATAGGGCCCATGGAACATACTTTAATAATTTCAGATATTATTATTGTTTGTAAGTAATGAAATAATGGTATTGACGATTTGACCCGCTCTTCAGGAGAAGAGAGCACAAATGGCTTTTGAATCGCCCCACATGGAGCATAGAAACCTCTCTGACTTAGTTTAGATTTTTCAATGCCGACATCTGAGGTCAGATGAAACCTTGTTCACTGAAATCAAAGCGTGTATCACCACAGATAACCACAACACGACCCTAATGGTAATCACGCTATCAAGGACAAATTTACTTCAATTTGTGCAAGAGCACTGAGGCTCATAACTAGGTGAGTTTCACCACCTCTAGGGTTGGATTTTTCTTCAGGGTTTGTTCTCATGAAAAAGGGATGCAGCATCTATTCTAAAGTCCATAAAATAAACATATTGTGATAAATATGAATAATGCTGTACATTGTGCAAACATCATGTCCAACCAAGAACACAGTTATTTGTAGCATCCAAACCTCAAACAAAACATTAACCAATCTCTCCATTCCTCAACTCAATCAACCTCCCCTCCAAAACCCCACACTCCTCCTCCGCACTCAACCCCACCACCATGGCCTCCAACGCCTCCTCTTCTTCCTCGGCACGAATCGCCTCCTCATCCAACATTAACGCGCTTAATCTAAGGGTACGTATTAAATCCAGGGCATTGGATGCGGCGACGCATAAATTTTCCGCGGCTAGTTTGGCTTGGACTGAGTTCATGGAGACTGCGGCGGCTAGGGGTGGTGGTGGGTCGTCGGGTGTTTGCATTGGTCCTCCTCCGGCTACGTGAAGAAACAATCCGAAACGCATGTCATGAGGTTACAAACAGTTGAACAAATTACGTAGCAAGTCTTAAAGAAAAATCAATAACAAACAAAAAATCCACCAACTTAAATCCAAAGTCTCAACATTAATTCAAACTAACCTCTAGAATCATGTCCAACCTGATTTCGATCACCATTATTCGCAGCAGTATCATCCTGTTCCTCCCCCTCGGGATTATCCGACGTTCCCGCCCTCAAAAGACTTAAATAATGTGACATGAGACGATTGCACGTTGCGTCGAGGGTGGTTTTCCATATTTGTGATGGGGTTGTGTCGGGTTCGATTCGTTCCATTTTAGTTGTTGTTTGGTGTTGGTGTTGTTTCGTTGTCGGCTCGTTGGTTGTCTTCTTTGGGTGTTGTGTGTTGCGGGGGGCGGCGTCGGGCGGCATCAAAATGCCACGTGTGTGGTTGGTGGTTGCACGCGCGGGTGTTTGACGGGCGGGTGGAGTCAATAGCAATCTTAAAATATTGATTCTCGGTAATATCTAATTGATTTAGGTACCTATCGTACATCTTCTCGGTTTTGCATAACAAAAGTTGCGAGAATAATCATTTAATAATGGGAAGCGTCTGTTCGTCGTTTCGCCACCAAAACCGCCATCTTGACACATTGACGCCGTTAACTTCAGTAAAAGGGCTACCTATCAAATAAACCATTATAACAACGCAGACAAAAGGTAAACAGCCCCCATTCAAAATGTACCATCGTGACACCTTGCCGTCTTCTCACTGTTTCGCCTGGCGATAGGGTCACGCCTACAGTCAACACTCCCCACAGCGGCAAGGGACTTGAACCCCCCCGCTGGATACTCTTGCTCTTTTGTTTGGAGACGGTCGTTATCAGCAGTTTTGCCGCAGCGTCTCCTTTGATTTTAACTTGATTTTAACCGCGATCGCAGTCTCGAAGATTGTTTTTCAGAATCGTTAGAATTAATCAGCCTCCAGAGCGGCTGTACGCCCTCCTTCAATCACAAGCGCCTCACCTACAATTCACCAACTTCAGAACCAAGCTATAGAAAATATTCGAGCAGATTAAATCCAAGCTACAAACTAAAAATGTCAAACAAGAGCATGGGCGATCGTTTCCTCGCCCAACGTCGCGAACGTGCCGCTTCCTCCGCCCCCTCTACCAATTTGACTTTGCTTTCTTCTGCCACCTCGACATCCGGTGCAGCCGGCGCAGGTGGCAATGCTGCAGGTGGCATTGGTGGGGGTGGTGGAGGGAGTGGACGAGCAGTAAAGAGCTTTGCCGAAATCCAACAAGAGCAACTGAAGGAATCGCAGGTTAAAATTCTAAAGCGTCCCGATTCCCAATCTCAGTCTATGCACACACAGTCTACCCACTCCACCCACTCTACGCACACACAAGCACGTCCCCGCCCTTCCCGCAAACCTCAAGAAACACAGGGAATCGAACAAGGCGTAATCCACACTTTGTTGGATAAATTCGGATTTATCCACTGTGCCAATCGACCCACTGAACTATTCTTTCACTACACCTCCACCAAAATAAGGTGGGATGATTTGAATATTGGTGATGAGGTTGAGTTTCGTGTGTCTATGGGCGGTGGTGGTGGTAGGAGGGGAGAGAGGGATGACAAACTGAGAGCTGAGGAGGTTAAAGTGTTGCCTGCCAATAGTGTAATTTGGGAGACGGAAGATGAGGTTGGTAAACGATGGAGAGGCAAGGTGGACAGGGTGCCTAGAGAAAAGGTTTTGGGGATACTAAGAGGAGAGGGAGTAGAGGCGTCTTTTACCGATGCCAAGAGGCTCGGGAGGGGGGATATAGTGGAGTTTTCACTCTTTACCGAGTGTAGGACGGGGAACAAGGTTGCCAGAGATGTAGTATTGATTCAATCGGAACGAGAGCGGGTTAGAGAAGAAAAGGAACAAAGATTGTTGGAGGGTGCGACGTTGGAACGTGGCGTGGTTGTCACTGATAAAGGTGATTATGGATTTATTAAAAGTGTCGATAGGATGGATGAGGTTTATTTCCATGTTTCCAATACCGAGGAAGGCGCAATGAAGCAAGGTCAAGAAGTGGAGTTTTACGTCGTGGATGAATCTACGTTGGGTGGGAAAAAGTCGTCAAAGAGTCTGAGTGCGAGAAAGATTAAATTGTTGCCAAAAGGTACTGTCAAGTTTGAAGTTGTTTTGGCGGAGGGTGTGACGGGTGTGGTGGTGGAGTGTCCGGTGGAGCAGGGTGAGGCTTTTGGGAGAGGTGGAAAGAGAGGGATTTTGTTGGGCAAGATTCGATTGGATGAGCCGATAAAGACTGAGGATGGCGATGAAATTGTTGAAGTTGTTTTGCATCCTGATGTGTACCCTGGAGGTATATATGCAATGAATCGTGTTGGAAGTGAAATGGTGAGGCCGTGTTGTGTTTACTTGCAATTTATGTGTTATTTTCTCAACAATTAAATATCATCTTATTAAAGGGTTCATGGATTCGACCTGGAGATGTACTTTTATTCGATGTCACTCAACAAGTGCGCGATGGAAAATGCAGAGCAATTCCAACAAAACATACACACATTGCATCACTCCGATCAGAGGAATACACTGTAGATGACTCGACAAAGCCTGTCATTAGATTAGTCGAGCTATCATTGATGGGAAGGACCGAAGGGATTGTTAGGGTCATTCGAGATGATTATGCCTTTATTCATTGTGCAGAGCGTAATGTGGATGCTTACATGAAACTCTATGAGGTCTTTCCGAAAGAAATTTACTCAGATTTGATGCTCAACAATCCAGATTTGTACAGCAATGAGAATAGTGTGGCTCAAAAAGGTGGTCGAACTCCTGTGGAGGTCGGTATGGAAGTTAGTTTTGACTTGTCGTTGCAAATGTTGACCAATCACGTCGGCAGCATGGGAGGCCGTAGACCAAACAATCGTGCCACTCAAGAAAAGGAGAGTCTGCGTGCAAGGCGTGTTCAAATTTTGCCAAAAGGCACAGTCAAAGAAAAGATTCTAGTTGCTACGGGAGTCAAAGCAACAGTCACAAAAGAAGATAAGAGGCAACCACTTGTAGGTTCATTAGATTTGGAAGAGTCTCTCACGATTCAGACCTCAAGTTTACGGTATCCCTACATTACAAAACTGTTGGATTATGTATCGTCGGGGAAGTATGGCAATGAGGCTCTGTTCCATGATGTTTTGAGCGAGAAGGATGTCTATTCTGTGACCACAATGGTGGATTCACGGGACGAACTGGAATGGAAGTATGTTGCTTTGGATGGTGAAAGTGTCGAGGATAGTCATCACCGCAAGCTTTGTATCATGAGACGAAGCAAGGATGAGGCTGGCAATCGAGAGTCCTCCATGTCTGCGGATATTGCATCAGACAAGGCAGACAATGCAGAGAAGGAAGGTGCGAACGAGGCTGAAGCAGTCGAAACCGAAGCAGAAGTTGCTCCAGCTGAAGATGCGACGACAAATAAAACCCCATCCGATTCTGAGAAGAAAAAGAAGAGCAAGGTAGAAAAAATCCTCAAAAGTCTTCGCTATGACAAGAGTTCGTTTCCTGATACCAGCATTGAGCCTCTGGGAGTTGGGGATGTCATCACATGCGATCTCTACTTGTCTCGTTATGGTCAGGTTCAAGTGGAGAATATTTCTGTGATTGAAAGAAAGGAGCGGCCAGTTCCCGACACAACGCAAAGAATTGCTGATGGGAAAGAAAATGTTCGTGACATGAAGAATCTCACTGGTTATGTCACGGAAGTTGTTCCTAGCAGGCAGTTTGGTTTCATTACAGGCGTTGATTCGAATGGTTCTAAAACTGGAGACCATGTATTTTTTCACTACAAAGTGATTGCCTCTGATGAGGATACCCCGCAAGACGCAAGCTCGTCATCACCTAAGGCGAAAAGGGTCACCAAATCCGACATTCGCAAGGGAGACGAAGTAAAGTTTGATGCTGAGCCAGGTAAAAACGGCAAGCTCACAGCAACAACCATCAAAATTTTACCCAGGGGCACTCTCAAACTCCCATCCAAAGTAGATAAATCGAATTCCTGCACTGGTTACATTCTTCTTGAGCCATCGCACACGTCTTTGGCCAACACACCTTCACATATTGTGCTGCATAGCGGGCCGTCTCTTGATGGTGCAGGTAGATGGGATAACGTTGGAAAAGAGCCCAAGACATCCAATGTATCTGGATCGAACATCAAAGAAGAAGGTGTTATCTTACTGCTTACTGATCCATCTCATTTGTTTTCTCACAAGCCAGGACGAAAGTCGAGCCTGAATGATTCAGATGAAACCAACAATGGAAAAGAGTCATCAGATGATGTGCCCGAGTCAAAACCAGATGACGCTGCTACTGTTGAATCAGCAGTGGGAACACACGTTCGATATAAAACTTCCTCATTGGCGTATCGTGGTTCATCTGGTGATTCTGATCGCCCAGACGGCCCAAAGAGGGGTGATCTTGTGGTGTTTGGAAAAACAAAAGGAGCAAAATTAGTAAAAGACATCCGAATTGAAAAGTTAGACGCTGCAACTATGGTCAAGGGTGTCTTGGTGGATTTCAAGGTTGATGATAACACTGCGACCTTTTCGTCTGACAATGGCACTAAATACAGCATCTCTCTATCGGAAGTGGTTAGCTGTGAAAAGACTCTACTTCGAGAAAATCAGGAAGTGAATGGAATTCTTCACGAAGGCAAAATCTTTGGTGGTGAGAGTCTGAGGGGTTATACTCTGACTTTTTCTTCATTATCAACTGCTCACTTTTTCATTAATCACTCTGCCTTTAGTCTGTCGAACTAAGGATGTATTTCTTACATCTTCTCTTTCCAAGAGTTCGGGAGGTGGCAATAATGGGCCAAAGCAGAGGCCCAAGCTAAATCTCACAGTGAAGAAGGAGCTTCAAGGAATGGGAGGCCAGATCATGGCACAATCCAAAATGGCTAAGGTGAGTTTTTTCAGTAGCATTGTAGTAACGTTTCAGCAGTCATGCTCAATATTTAGTTCTCTGCTTGTCCTAGGGCCCGGATGGCACTAATGGTTTTGCACCTGGATGGACAAAGCGACTTAGTCCATATGTGAAAACTTTTGTTCCGGTTAACATTCCTGACTCTGGTTTTGATTCATCTCATACGGAAGAGAATGTAGCAGATGAATAAAACAGCTATTTTGCAATTTGACCTTTGATTAACAATAAGTATTAACTATGAGTTTTATTGCAATTTTGTGTATAATTTGCCCTATGACCACTTGAATCTCATTTTCTTCTGTACACAATGTGCTCGACCTTCTCTATCTACCTCTCTGCGCTCAAAGCCTAAGCACCCTGTGTCCTTCCATTCGCTAAGTAGAGATGATGGTTGTGGTGGCACTGGATAGTTTATGGAATTCAAGTCACTAGCCGGACACCAACACGGGATAGTTTTCTCTTATTAATAGTAGTGAGACTAGAATTTACTAAGCTGATGATGGGCCGCTCCTTTCAAGACCAACCTGCATTGTTCATGATATAATCTTATGTGACTACAGGAATAGCCAAGAGACCAAGCGTGAAATTGGTCTGAGGAATTCATTTTAATCTATTTTTGCAAAAAAATGCCAAAACATAAGTATGCTATTCTTATGGTTGTCCAAAATGTATTATTAATAAGGCATGAATTATTTTGTCAATCCATTTTGATTTGTGCTGATTTTGGAATCAAGTCAAAAGTCCATCAACTCTAAGTCTGCCTGTTGTTATGACAAAATCAAAAAACTGGGTATTGGGCTACAGATGAGACAAAAATGCAAATCTTGATAAGTTGCTTCTGGCACTTTAAGAAGTCTGAATATCTGACCATTGATATGATGCTCTTGTTCGGACTACAAATTGATCAAAAGCTATCAGACATTTGTTACAGATTACCTAATAGAGGAGTAGAACCTCTACTCCTCCCATCAACGATGTCATCTCTACAACAACCTGTGTCTTATTACTCCTTAACACTACTGTGAGGGTACTCACATACCGAACTAGAAAGGGACTGCATTAGGGGGGAATTTGCACCCCACACAGTACCCTGTTAAACAATACCATGTAGAGGAGTCTGATCCTCTACGCTACCCAGCCACATGGTGTCATTTCTATAACGACCTGCAGTCTCGATTACTTCCTATAGAGTTTCGACTCCTCCACACTGTCATCTTTGACAAACATTCATACGCAAGATAAATAGTTTATATTTCATATAGAAAGGATAAATCCCACTTGCAGTTTCAAACTCATTAATGTTTCCATTCATGAACCATTCGTATTTTTCTATTGGTTAGTCAAAGATAAAAATGCTAATCAATGTAATAGTTTGTCTGAAGAAATGAAAAATAGCAACAACAATTGATACAGACACAGGGCAAACAAACTATAATATGATTAAAAATTAACTAAAAATGTCATCTATAACAGAGCCTCTCTTCTTTTTGGCTTTCTTACTTTTTTTCTTGGCATCAGCGGTTAGGTGAACATTACTATATTGTTGATTGCAACTAGCTGGACCATCATCAAAGATGGCATCCAAGTCACTCTTCCTTTTCTTTTTATTCTTCTTCTTCTTTGGTTTAGTTGATTCGGCTACTTTCTCTTCTTCTAAAGAGGGAGACATATTACATTGCTGCTTTTGGGAGCTAGGAGTGTTTTCAAGGATTGTTGTAGAGTCACTGACTTTCTTGTTATCATTTTGATATTTCTCCTGGATTGCTCCGGCTTCTACATTTTTGACCGAAGATGCATTGTGTTGTTTGCCCTCAATAGGAGTAAGATTTGAAACACTACTATCCAAGCTGCTCACACTCTTCCTCTTTTTACTCTTTCGTTTCTTCTTTTTGGGCCGTTCTGAAGTTACACAATTTTTGTTATCAGACTTCATGTTCTTCTGTGCAGGAGTAGAAACTTCTGCTGCAGCGGAATCCTCGCCAGAATTTTGAAATGCACGCCCTTCATCAGGTTTAATAGAAGCACCAACAATCTCTCCAATATCATCCTCCACAGGAAAAGTGTCATCTATCATCAACTGATTCTCATTGTTGGAGCTTTTAACTCCTGCATCTTCTTTGTTTTCACTGATCATATTTTTCTCATCAAAGAATCCCTTGCCAAGCCCAAATCCCCGAACCAAATCCCTCAACTTAACTCTATTAACGTACTCATTTAATTTATTCATCACTTCCTCGTGTCCAACTTCAAACAAATGATTGGTATTCTTTCCCTCCTCAACGGGCAAACAAGTCAAACACTTTCGTCCAATCATCATGAGTATAGAGTGAATACGGCCCAGACAACCCATGGCGATGGTCAGCATGGGAACAAAGTGACCTCGTGTTATTTCTGGTAATATCGACTTGGTTGCGTGATAAATTCGTGATTTGAGTTTGGGTATGGATTGGAAGAGTAGAGTGTGAAGTTGTTGCGAGGCTGTTGGCGCATTGAGTTTTTGGCTGGATGATTGTTGAAGTTGGTCTATTGTCCATTGATCTTCCTTTGTTATTTTTCGACTGTTTTTGTTTGATAATTCACTCTTCCATGGAGCGACAGATTCGAATGATGCTTGTTGTTTTCGCAACGATTGAAGCACCATTGACAATCGACGGTAGTAGATGCATCGATGGTGCTGATGGCGATTTCTTTGAAGGAGGATGGAGAGGACATGGACATCGAGTGACAGGGCTTCCATTGGTGAGGTTTGCGGCGGCATTATGGTTCTGGGGTATTTAGTGGATAGCGGGTGCTGCTGTCCGGTTTGACCAAGGACCAATGGACGGATCATGAGAGGAGATGATGAGGTAAGATGAGGTATCAGATGATGCGGTAGGATGCGGTCGGAGGTCGGCGTTGACATCACCTTCCTATTTGTTCATATCGTTAAAAAGATATAAAATTTACTAATAATTTTATACGGTGTTTCTATTTTTCATTCAAGTACCAAAGGTATTCCGACAGCCATCAACATCAACGGAGATGAACGAAACAAGAGACGAGAGCAAGAAGCAAGAAGCGCGGTAGGCGAGAGGCGAGAGACACTCGAGAGTTTGAGAGCATTGCGAAAGCCCTTCGATCTCCGTCGACGCACGCTCTAGAAGGGTTTTCCGAGAGGATGATTGACGGCAGCAATAGCCCCAGCNAGCCTTCGACCTCCTTCGACGCTTTAACAGGGTTTTCCACGAGGATGATTGATGAAAGCCACAGCTTGTCCGCACCCCATCACCTATGGGACGAAGCGGCTGCCATTCTATCAGGTCTCATAGGAGGTGGACGGTATGGATTGAAAATCCGTGTCCCACATGCTGCAGGTGAGTCAATTCATTAGTATTTGGTCTGTTTCAACGATGACATATATTTCGCTTAATTCAGTTGAACAGTCATGACATTTCTCTTTGGAAATAACTTGTCGTTTAGAAAGAAACTCCAAGTCATAGCTAAGGTAAATTTGTCTTGCTAGAAGTATGCCAAGTGTCGTTGTTAACGTTCTTGTGTAGGTAACATGCATCTATGTCAACTCTCTTCCAGCTTACCGCAGAGCATGCATCTAATTTGGCTGCGTTCGCCTTTTCATACAAAGTGAGTAAGTTAGATATGCTTCATAAATTTGATAAAAATGTCTCAACTAATCGGTGACAACTTCCATCTGTAGCTGGCACTTGCAGCTCTCAAATTGTTTAGTCAAAAGATGAAGCAAAGTTATCTAGATACCAATTTAACCCCATTGAATCATCTACTCAAAAGCTTGCTCACATTAATAGGTATGCAATCCATTGTTAAACAATTCTTACAGGCAGTGATGCAAATTTCCAGATTCTTATAAATATTTCCAACTATTGTGTTTATTATCAAGTTGATGGACCAAAATTCATGAGAAAACAATCTGCTATGGCAATAAACACAACAAACCTACCAGGTAGACCAGATCAACCATACCATTCATTCCTTGCCGGGGCCTTTGGTGGCTACTTTGTCTGGGGCAGATACAGCGGAGTTAATTACCAACTGCTTTTGTACTTAGCTAGTCGTATTATAGTTGCATCAATCAAATTGGCCAGCGAAAAGGGTATACGGCCATTTTCATTAAAAGGATTTAGGTTTCCACATTCATATCCGTGGGCAGCAGCGGGTATTTGGGGGACTGTCATGATGCTCTTCGAAGAGTATCCTGATGTTTTGCATCCAAGTTTGAGAAGGAGTATGGATGAGATTTATCGTTTCAACCTTTCATCTCCTTGAATTGTACTATTTTCCATTTCTGGAAGCATTGATTACCATGAGTAAGGATAATAAGGAAGAGATTGAAAGTGAGGTGATATTGTACTTGTTCTGGCATCTAATAACATGACCGGTTTCTCGATCTTCCTGGTATTTCGACACCACACACAAATCTTTATTTCAGTTGTCTTTGCAAGTAGTATCCAACAGTATCCAGTAATGCATGAAGGTCAAGTGACCACAGGACCAGCTTCTGCTGAGACCTAGATCCAAGTCACCAACCAAAAATTCAACTTTGACTCGGGATTTACTTACACCCTAGACTTTTCCATGTTTTCCAACTACAAGCAACTGCAAAACTCAAACTAACATCATATATTGGAGTTAGAGTTGAGTTCCTCAAAGTTGAAGATGTTTGTAAGAGTTAGGAGTTAATCTTGGCATCAACTTGTTGGACTCTGAGAGTTGGAATTGGCATTTTTGTCCGAAACCCATGTTTAGCAGAGTTGGACTTAGCATATTCAACATATTTAATTAAATTCTTTGCGTACATTTGATTTGACTGCAGAGTATGCTGGAAGTGAAGAAAACTTCATCAATGGAAAAACTACACAGAAAAAAAACAAACCCCCAACATGCTGTTGATTGCTACGGGTCAAGCTTGCTTTACAGGACCAACCCCAGATATTAGCAAAGACCTCTTAAGACCCTCAAGGTGAATTAGTCTATAAATGAAAAAAGCTTCATGAGCGGTTGAGTTCATTCTAGATTTTTCTATCCACTGAATTACATTCCGACATGGATAGAAGCATCATCTTAGTAGCATGATTCGTTACATAGCATGGTTGAAGATAAATTCCATTGCGGTGTTTGTTCAAAGTCATATTTGTTTTCTCAGGTTCACCAAGAATGACAAGCTGTTATTTCTGGGCTGGATCTTGTATTGACTGTCTAAAATTTCACTTGTATCAAGAGAGGGTGTGATTGTGATGTTGTCTCAAAGGGCCGGTATATTGTCCCTTGAATCAGAAGTTCTTTTAGTATATTGCTGTTGAAATTAAGTTTCTATCAGTTTGTGAGGAGGGTGTAATCTGACAGGTCCATTCCTCCATATGCAATTTTGAACATGATTGATTCATTGATTGATTAGCTTCGAATATAATATGGCCCTGGCTGGAGTAGAGGTTCTCTCTATCTAATATCTGATACAAGATGACAAGATATTATTTTAGATGGTTCTAATGGTTAGGGTTAATTGTAAAGGATAAATGAGAGTTCTGTTGGTCCATTATGACACTGCAGGGGCGGGCCTATCTATTATGTACAGCGGCCTTTTTCCTGAAAGGATTCTTATAATAAAACGTAACGATCTTACCTTTCACCACAGATATTAAAAAGTTTGACAAGATAAGGTACATGAACAGTCGGACATCAAAATCAAACACTTGTCCTCACTGCGCCCCCGCTACCCGCCACCCGATCTCATAAAATCCATCCGACGTTGCTACACGAGACCATTTTGATTGTTCCGAAAAGTAAATCATGAACCTTGCAAAACTCTTGCTAGCATCCGCCTTCGTATGCTCGTACAATCCTGTTGCTGCCAAGCAATCCAAGGCTGGAAAGAAGGCTACTGAAAACGTAAGCCATAGTTTCACTGCAAAATAAACACCAATTTCGAAGTTGTGCTAAACAAACTTTTGCGTCGTTGTTTCAATTTCCTCTCCTCATAACTATGAAAAACACAGTTTGACTGCCGCTTTGCTAACCCTGCGATTCTTCAGGGTAAAGATGGCTATGAAGAAACAAAAGATACCAACCTGACCCTGGCCGACTTCATCGAGCATGCATTGAAACTTAATAGCCTTTATGTCAATGCCGTAAACGCTTATTCGAAGGGGGGAAGTAAGTTTGTATACCTACTTATTGAAATGCTGCAACTCGCAAAAATATCTACTACTCATTTGCTATATATTCGACAAAAGATCCTCAGTCGATTTATGACGTGGGAAAAAATGCTATGTTGGCCTCAAAGTCTGCTCACGCACCTTTTTTTGGTGCCAATCCGCAGCTTGTGAAATTGATGTTTTGTCAGGGAGTAGGTGATGTCGTGGAGCAAATGGAGGCGACTTGTGATTATGAAAACCTGGAGGCTACATATGCCAACTCGGCGGCACTCTTCATGCAAGGATTTTATGCCCAGTATGTGCTCGATGGTTCAAGGTTCGTAATCAATCTTCGTCTTGTCATCTTTGTTACATTGATCATTGACAACATATTTTTGTCTGTACAATTAAGTATTCTGGATTGTAAATTGGAGTCCGAAGAAGGCGAGCCCGAAATGACATTCGAGGGAAAGTTTGGGCATTTGTTGTCAAAAGAAACGAAGGAATTCCTTGAAGACTAAAGATGGAGAACTTTTCTCTCGAGAGGCTTTTTGAAGATTGTCTTGCTGCTGATAAATGTTTTTTTGCTGGATCTTCATGGGATGAAGGCATAGTTCAGGATTAGTATACCAATTGAATGCATGTTTTTTTCTCTAGATAAGTCTATATCATACAACAGACATGATAAGTTTTTGTCTATCAAGCCTATCAAAATGGTCTTTTTAAATTTTTGATAGCTGAAGACAGTTGGCCATTGGCATAGTGCAGATTTGTATCGTCACATGAACAGTAGTGAAATATTGGTCAAGAGGGGAAATTGGAATGGACTTGGATATTTACACTCCTCAGCTTGATGCCAGCAAAGACTTTTGGTATAGCTCAAACCTTAGTCCCACTTGATTGATTGGTATAACTGTCTCTTGGAGCTTAAGAACTGTTGCTCCGACCCACACTGTTGACCTCATATTGTTAATAGCTGTATCAAAAAATGGACCCTTTTCTCACATTTTGGTACAAGACCAGAAATTGATGTGAAATTCCTACCATGCAAGACTGAATTCTCACCAGGCAATGGAGGCTCGCTGAAGCATGTTGGTTGTTGGTTCCAACAGTCTTGGTCATGCTTCTGCAGGTTTTTTGGGCAGCCATAAGTGGTAAATGGTGATAACATTCTTATAATTGTACTGACGGGAGATGGCTTGGCAAAAGTGACTATTGTATGCCACAATGAACCACGTGGTCATTGGTACCCTTCATCTATCTCTAGTAAACTGTGTAGTTCTTAAGTGTTTGCTTGGTCATTATTTCTTGGCAAAAAGGGATACAATTACTAGGAATTTCTCTCATCCTTGAAATTACCAACCAAGGCCTTACAATCCTGCATGTGTCTGGTCTACATTTTCCATGAGTGTATTAGAGACAAATCGGTAGTGGGTCATGGTCTGCTATAGGCTGGAGAAGAAAAAGAGGTGTGGGAAGATATTTATTGGTGGGTATGAATGAAAGCACAAGCCTTGTCGGTGGCATTATAATCATCATGAAACATGTGTGCAGCAAGATCACAGACATCTGGCTTCTCGAGGCTGATTACCTCCAGTCCCAGTCACTGCGTTTTGAATTTTACGTCGTTGTTTTTCTGCTCTCTATCGTGTTATCTACCTCGATCACCGTTGTCAGTTTTCCACCGGCTCACACTCCGCTCTGCTTCACCGGCTACTGACCTCCCATTCTCCGTGGCATTTCAAACGGGGTTAGTGTCGACGATCAAGATATGATCGCGGCTCTCGATGCGTGCTGGTTTGTTTTTCACGTTGGTAGTGGCTGCAGGCAGCAGAGGTGCAATCTCCGAACTCGATGCACCTGGGGTGGTAGTAGTTAGGTTTCCAGAGGGGGTTAGCGTGCCATCGATCAAAATGGGATCGTGGCTCTTGATAATGCGTGTTGGTTAGTTTTGCACGTGAAAGAGGGAGATGGACAAGAAAGAATATGGGTAGCAGTCATGGGTGGGTTCCATACTCATGACGCTTCCTCCAAAGTCCCCTGTTAAGTATGCCCATGTTGGCATCGCACAAAGAAGTCCTTTCAAAGTCCCGAAGCCCCCAAACTCAGTATGCCCAGGTAGGCATCGCACAAAGTCCCAATGGTTAGTGGCCTGATACGCTTCTAAAGCGAGACCACTAGACCACAGACCATGAAATTAGATGTTGTGTCTTTGGTAGACAGGTGAGAGCATACCTGTGAAGTGTTTTTGCCTTTTATCCATAACAATATTTCTGGTGATTTTACAGGTTACTTCAAGTGTAGTGAGAGTGCCCATTTATACAACTTGGCCCCACATAAGGCAATGTAGCACCCTGTGGCTAAACTGGTGAGATAGATTACCGGTGGGATTAGCTAGCCTCCAGCCCACCCTGGTGGGTATGGCATCAGCGGGAGTCATTGCCTCTGGGCACAGGTTCTTTAGATGAGTTATGATCTCAGTCTGTTTTTCAGTCTTGCAGGTTTGAGGCGCTCTATCCTGCCACCTATCCTGCTGAGTGTTGCTCTCTTGGTCCAGTGACATATCCAAATCCCAAGGTAGACAGGTTGACAGATTCAATAGTACCCCATTAATATAAGAAGTGTTTAAGTGTCTACAGCATGAGTTTAAATGTATGAATTGAGTTTAGGTTAAGACCAGTACTGTAATATTGTGTGTTATCTGTATCGTATTCTTAACCACCAATGAAGAGCAAGGACACCAAAAGAAGCTACCAAATTCTTTTGCTAGAAAAGTTCATCAAGAGCATCCAGATAGAATCTTCGCAAAATCCAAGTCGGTCAATGTAAATCCCCGTAACAGACTCAATAAATCTTTGCTGACTTTTGAGCATAGCAAGACGGTTGTAAAAGATTGGTCTCTCAGGCAATCTTGGCTAATTCACAAAACCAATCAGTAGTTGTCCTGGAAAGGTCAACTATGTCTCTGAGGAATTTGCCCAAAAATTACATTCTGATGACATGAATCAAGTTCATCATGAATCATGCTTGGGATGTTATTAAAGCACAGTCTCATCTCTCCTCTCATAATTTGATATTGTACTTATTGACTAGATGCATGTTCATTCCGAGAGTACAAAGTACAACAGACATCATGATTAACAAATCTTTCCAGTTTTGTCAACTAGTCTGTCCTCAGATCCCAGCTTTATTTGAAGCTTTGGTAGTTGGAAGGTGCTGGATACAGTACTAGAAAGCAGATCAACTTAGAATATATAGACTATAACCCTTTAGATGGAGTGCAAAAAGGAGCATTGACCATATTAGAAGTAGGAAGGTGATAGCCAGTACTAGAATGCAGAGTAACTAGTTAAATGTAGATTTTATCCCTCAAGATGTTTTACAAAAGGAGCATTAAACAAAACAATGAGTGAGGCTTTTGTTTTCAGCTACTGCCTTTGTCAGTGGTCTACTCATGGTAGTTTGGAGGAGGTTAGTTCATCACACCCGTCCATTCAAAAAAAGAAAAGAGCATCAGATCAGTTATTACTGTTGTCTGTTGTGAAACTCCAAAATTGAAGCCAAAAATTCAGATTCTTTATGACTTAACAATTATCCCCTAACAGAAATCCTGAGATAACACTCTATGTTGGCTCCTTTTGTTTTTACATTAAAAATCTTAAACACAGTTGAGACTACAACCCTCTCACAACAAGAAAGACTTCAACATCATTGATCACATTGCTTTCATGGTTGCCTCTAAGACAGAAGAACAATACTATGACACAATTTGTCTGCACTCAAAATGGAATGAGGGGTCTCTTGATGAACGGCAACACAAAATGTTGCCAAATCCAAATTGAAATGAGATTCAATCCCAATCAAATCTTATTTGACAAGAGGCCTCGTTGTTTTGGTATATTAGTAGCTAATTGTGTCCCACATGGCAGTCCAGATAATGTTTTATTCAAATGACAGTGACAACAACAAAGAAAAAATCATCAATTTCGTTCATGACATAATTGCTGATTGAGATGGCTGATGGTTGGAATGGTGATGACAGTGGCCGAGAACAAGAGCAGTGAATGATAAAGATAAAGGTATGGCTCATTGTGTGACTGAACCAGAATGTCTTGTGACATCTCTAATGTGCTCGTCTGAATATGAGGTTTGTGATTGAACTTGAACCTGTGCAATTTACCATTCAAGGATGTGATCAGTCAAGAACAAAAAGTTTCAAAGGTGAATCAGTTGCATCCTCTTGTGATTGTACCACACCACCACAAGCACCAGATATTTCAAGGTTACACTATTGGTTTTATTTGTTGAACCTGACACTTGAACACCCCCGTCAAAGTTTTTGATTTATGAATTTAATTGCTTTCAAAGTTCAAGTTATCCACTACTTCACTTCATCCAACATGACCTCTGGTTTTAATCCACCTCATCAAAAATATGGGAGGATGGTTTAAGTAGCTTTCGGAAGACAGACCTGACGGTTAGAGTTGCTGCCCTTATCTCAATGTGTGCATTATTATTTCTATTTGAGACATGATGCACTTAGAGCAATGGTGCCCATGTGAAATGTTACAGCTCTGTTGACATGTCAATGACAAGATTTGCTTCCTTCATCAAGATGAGTCAAGGTGGGATGGTCGACTCCACATTTGGATGTTTTAGGCACAAAGGGGCCATGAACTTGATGTTTGAACTTCGGTCTAAATTCAAACTGAAGTTCAAGCGTTCACAGTTAGCCGCTCTAGCTAGAGGCCTGCAAACAAAAGCAAACAAACTTGGTGGAAAGTGGAGGCAGAGCAAAGCAGGGGCGATGCTGAATGCGGACGCGGGGAGGCAACCGGAAAAACCACACATGATGGAAGATTCAGCGAGTCTGAAGGTGAAGGCTCTAACCAGTTACGACACAATAAAACACCAAGTTGCCTCCGCAGTGTACAAATCTCTCCTTCGACTCGCTGAAGGAGGATTCATTCTACACGATCTAAGTAGCTGCACCAATAGGGGTCAATTTTTCTGTGATTCATTCTCATCCAAATCAAAATTATCTTGGCATGACCAACTGAGAGAAATTGCGTATACAACCGTTTCGTTTCCAAACGGGACAAATCATGCCAATTGTGACAATGTTAATGGGAGTCCCAGTGACGTGGATGTACGTGCTGCTTTGACCTTTTACAATCGCATCAGGAAGAGATATTACGAAGTTCAAAATGAATCCTGCACGCAGGTTGAACAAAGCAAAAGTGAAGAGTCCAAGGCGAAAAAGAGGTGTCTGCCAAAGAAAGACATTGAATTTGAAGTAATATCAGATCTGGGTACGCACAGAAAAATTACAAATGCAAAATCACTCGCCAATTTGCTCTCTGTTGAGGTTGAACAAGAATTATCCATTGACAATAAATCGTTAGGTTCTGATCCACAAGACAATAGCCAGTCACCAGACGATGAATCAACGGCTACATTTTTTGACATCCGTTCATCAGACTCAGGAATCATATGTCTTGTCTCATCACTACGTTCGAAACAACTCCATGCTGCTGGCCGAGTGCCATGTACGTTATGTGTCAAATGGTGTAAGGGTATGAAGGGTTTGTGGTGGCATCAATTAAAAGAACATGGTGTCGATTATTCGAATGCTATGGAAGTTGCTGCTGGGAGTGTCAACGAATTGGCTTTGGTTAAGTTTCAAGAACATAGTTATTCGGTGACACAATTTGGTTCAGTTGTTGCGCAAGATCTATCGAGGAATAAAAAATCGAACTTGCAACAACAAATCACAAGCAAATGGGATTCTACCGACCTGGATGCATTTGAGATCGTTAAGGATGGAAATCTAGATGCACTTCTTCAACTGGTTAAGGTGAGAGATCTGAATTAATTTTCACATATATTTTTCTACATTTTGATTTGCCTTTTAATTAACGCATGTTTCCTTAACGTAGAGTGGATTTAAACCCAACAATAATCTTGATCGGAATGGAGCTAGTTGCTTGCACTGGGCTGCTGGTTCGGGCCATGTGCACATTGTATCCTACCTGATAGAAAAGTGCAATTGCTGTCCAAATCAAGGTCAAATTGGCAAACGATCATTTTCTGGTAGAACACCATTGCATTGGGCGGCAAGAAATGGCCATTTACGCGTAGTTGAGTATTTAATTGAGAAGTGTAATGTCGACATTGAGGCGAAGACTTTGGATGGCACCACAGCTTTTTGCTGGGCGGCATGGCAAGGCCACTTAGATGTTATGAAGTGAGCTCTGTCATATGTTCGGTTTACTCTTTTTTTACATCTGATCTTTACTCACCTTTACCAATAGGTTTTTACACGAGAGGGGCTGTGACATCAACTCACTTAATAGCTTTGGATGCAACGCATTACTCTGGTGCTCTCAAGGAGCGGCCTCTCCTCAAATTTACTCTTGGCTTCACACATCTGGTGCAGATTTCAGTCTTGTCAATGACAATGGCCACAGTGTACTTCATAAGGCGGCCCAGCGAGGAAACACATTGGCGTGCAAGTGGCTTGTTGACATGTTTTTACTTGATCTTAATCAAGGACTTGATGGATTTTTATTTATTGGCCCAGACGCAGAAGGAGCTTGCCCATCTGATCTTTGCGGTATGAATGGCCATGAAAGCTTGGCTAAATGGTTGTCAAAGCACGAGTGTAGTTTTGTTGCTCGTAGCTATTCTAATGGCGGAGAGTTGACAGGAATACATGCACATGGACCGGACTCTGTATGCAGAAAACAACAACTGGATAGATCCAAGCTTCCACCATGGCTAAAAGATAATTTCAGTAATGGAGAAACACGAAGAAGTGATAATCTCATTCATGGAGAGATTCAAACTGCAACGCTTTCGTCAATGTGTGGAGGTGGAATTGCTAGGATGAAAGCTGCATTGTTAGAATGCCGCAATGAAGCTGATTCGAGATTTTCAAGTGGAAGTTGTGGGTTGAAGGGAGCCCATTTGCATGTGTACCATGATAGCTTGAATGAAATCGACGAATGATTTTGGTAGGAGTGTTCTTGATTGAAAGAAGGTCGAATTTATTAGATCTTGATTTCTTCAAACCATTAGGAGGATCTTGTGTGAAAATTTCAGAATCAGACTTCATGAAGCGTTGAGAGTTTAGTGAAAATTTCAGGATCATGTCTAGGACAAATATCTCTGATTGGCATCTCATAAACACAGCAAGACAATCGAAACTATTTGTCCAAGTTAGCAACATGTCGAAACGCAGTCCAGACGTTGTTGAACGTGTCCAGCCTAAGAAGAAACGTGAAGGAGGTGAAGATGAAATTGCGGTTAACAGGCAATTTCTTGATGCATTGAAAAACCAAAACTCTCGCATCAAGAAACTCGAGGCCCGGCTTGAGAAGTTGGAAAAACAAGGTCAAGGGCAAGGTCATGCAGGGGAGGGGCAACCGGCGCAGACAGTACCTGGATCATGGGCGTTTTTGAAATCAAAGTTATTTGATGCATCTGTTACTGCACTACCACTCGACCATGATCGTCATCTTGAAACTGCTTTTGGAACGATCAATGATGAAGGACTCGTTCTATTTGGCGACAGGTATCCTTCTTGGAGCAAATGGTACGGCGCCCTCCCATACAAGAACGGCCACGATAACCCTAGCCTTCGTCTTGGATTTCCAACATCTAGTGACGAGTTCCCTTTCCCACATGAACCATTTTGGTCTCAGGATGTTCACGTTCGTAACCTTCTTCCTCAACTGATCTTCAACGACAAACCAGAGTTAATGCTCAACTCAGGAACATACGTTTTGGTCATGAAATATAATCGGTTGAAGACGGACGAATGTCAACAAGATGCAGGTATAATTGTGGGGGAAATGGAATTCAGTAGCACGGGGTATGCTCTAGCACAGAAAGTTGATTGGAGTGCATTTCAAGTGGCCTTTCCTGAGAAATTAAAACTTGAACAATTTTTGTCTCAGAATAGAAAGGGCGATTGGTCTTATAAAAAAATGACTGACCCCTGGAGGGATGGCGATATCATAAAACTCAGTATTGATACCAACAACAACACTGTGGTATTCCAAAAAAATAACACCCCTCGCAAGAAATTTCCACTTACCAAGATACATAAGTATGTCGACTATCTTCGAGCATTCGCGTACTGCGGTGGAAGGACCCGTGATCTGGGAAAAGATGAGATTCCCAATGTTCAGCTTACCATCATGCCTTGATGATGCTTGTTGCGATTAGAAACTTTGTATGGTATGGGTTGTGAATTGTTTGGAATTATACTGAACTGGCTTCCCGGCGACTTGTCTCACTGTTTAGAGAAGTGTCACTCATTTTGTGTAGACTATCTAATTTAGCGTTCAATTTTTGTGCATGCAATCCATTAGCTTCGTTAAAATATACCAAATTTTGTTAGCATTGCGATTGTCTTCCACTGCATCTGAGCAGCACCTTGTCATATATATCCATTCCAATTTGGTTGATTGTCACATAACCAACCAGATCTCCGTGTGGCTCAAGTAAGGCAGCCTCATCTTCTCTAACTTAATGTAGTATACCTGAATACTTCAAAATGATGAAGATTCCATGTGAAAATTTCAGGTTCTATGATGACATGAATTGTCCACACACACCAAATTCAGCAACAAACCAAACTTCCCTCTCATAGCCAATGTTTTCGGTTGCTCATCCAGTGAACTACGGATCAAAGTTTAGAATATTGATTGTTCCCAGAATTTTGATGACTTAATACTATGAAAGAATTGTTAGAATCACAATAATTGTGAGACTTGCAAAATAAAGTTTGAGATTCTCACAATTTTTCTGAGAAACTCACAAAAATTGTGATTCTCACAATTTTTGTGAGTGTCTCACATGTTTTCCCAATTCTCACAAAATAATTGGAATCAAAATTATGAGTTCACGGATAATCTTTTGTGAGAAACTTATGATCGTCTCACAAACCTCTCACAAAAAGCATGAATTAAAGCGACTGAGTCGACCGACAGATGGCGGGCCGAAGTTGAAAAATCAATTGAAGTAATAAAGTATATAAATAAACTAAAGAGTGAAGTGAATTCCTTGTAAGATTTATTTATAGTTTCATTATAAGTCAGGTCAATGACTCACTTTATGGACTTCTAGCATCTTAATTACGACCTTTAATTTGTTCCGAATGACTCGTCCCGTCACTTTCGTTTCTCACTTCTACCACATCGCAGATTGCAGCAACAAGCTGTACGGTTTTGCATCGCCTCCGGCCCTTGCCCTTCTCGTCTATTGCAACTGTTATTGAAATGAGATTGGGGGCGATGATGATGATGATAATGGCAAGTGAATGGTGGAAATCACTCAACCCGCTATTAGTCTCCTCCGCCATCTCCCCACCGCGTTACTGAAATAGGCAGGCTTGGTGCCAACACTATTGCTCGGTCCTGATCCTTACCGTTGTCATACCATTGTTATATCCCATCAAAATAGGAACGACGATAATGGCCACGGCGGCAGTCAGCTGAGGCAGCAACGACAAATAAAGGCGATCTAGCTTCTATTATTTTCTGGATTAGACAAAGAAATTTGATTAGTGGGTGAGATGGTTCAATTAGAGAGTCCTCAACTGCTAATGACACAATGATTTAAACAACATTTTATGTCCTCGTGTCTGGTGGATTATGCAAGACTATTTCAATGATATTGTTTTAGACGTCAACTGCAAACTGTCGACTGTAAACACACGAAAGATGAAGATTTTGTCTTATAACCCACACTAAATCATGAGTTAGCATGCATTGGTAAAACAATGAATAATCAGATAAGAATAATTAGTTTTTAACTTTAACGATGAATTCTTTATGGTCGTCCTCTGTTTTCACCAAGATCTATTTAGTATGTGGATGCCATTGCCAATAGTGACCCTTAACCAAACGAATGATTAAGACCTAAGAGCATGAGGACAATGTTGTTTGGCCTATTCATCACCCCAACAATAATCAAAAATCACATAGGTCTCAACCACCTAAACAGGTCTCAACTAAAATCTCAAGACCCTCATTCACCGGCCTCCCTCCTTCAACTTCAATCCTGTGTTTGTCACACACATGCACGCACTCACCTCAACCTTCAACTCGATCCTTAAAAAGTTCGCTGTTCGCTCCCAAAAGTCACTCCACCCTCCACCGCCATCGCTAGTCTCAGCTCAAATAGCAGCCTTGGTACGAAGCAATAGTCGTTAATAACCGGCCATGATAATCGACGCAAAAACCATAGCTCTCACACTTGGCGTCGTAGGCGTCGCCGCCTACTTCGGCCTACAGCTCATCCGATCGTTTGCTCTCTCAATAGCCCAGGAAAATCATGATGCAAATCTCGCCACCGACATGACGAATGAAGCAAAGCGGGCCAGGCGTGAACAAGAAGCAGATGCTGCTGCGATGGCAGCGTTTGCTAAAGTGGAGCCGTTGTTACCATCTAGTGTTGTATCTAAGGGTATGAACCTTTCCAAAGCAAAACCTGACGCCCTGAAACCACAGCAAGTACCAACAGGTGAAGGCGGGCAAAAAACGGAAACAATTGAAAATATGGTCGAAAATGAAGAGGAACTGGATGTTACTGGTGAGGCCGACGAAGAATCTGGTGGAATTCAATCATCTGACAATTTAGAGAGATGAAGCCTAAGGGCCTTCAATTAACAAAATTCTTAATAAAAATCTAGGAAAAGGCAGGGTTTCGAAGCATCAACTTTCGATAACTTTGAAGGTATTCTTACGACTCTAACTTGGCTCAGAGGGATGGGGTAGAAGTGCAGGATACACCATGTTTGAATTGATCATCTGTTTTTGTAAATAATATCTAAATTATTTTAATCTTTGGTAGGTTCATGATTCTTTTTCATAAGTCCATTGTTAACACTATGACTACATATCTTATCATTTTGTGTAATGCAAGCTAAACCTGTGGGCAGTGCAGAACCCATTTGCTTGGATCATGACCTCTTGATGTCATCTCCGCACAATCATGAGAGTGAATATTTCAATTAATCAGATTTGGGATTCTCATCAAACCCATCTTCCTCAAAATATTTGTCAAAATAAAACTCATCATCTCCGTTGCTATAATTGTCGGTCTTAGTCTCCTGCCCTAACAAATCATCTAAAGTGACAGAAATGTCTTTCGGAACTCCAGGGGGAGGAATAATAACTGGCTCATTGCCCTTCATCCCTTGTTCTTTTCTTATTTCCTGTTCATAAATTGATCGTCTCTTGCAATTTGCAACAAAACCCTCAACCATTGAAACAAAATCTGACTTCTTGCTTTCTCCACTGCCTCCATCACTCAGCGCTGGATGATTGCGGTCCCAGGTATCTCGATTGTAATTCTGGAACTCAATAGAAAAGTCGCGACATAATTCTTCTGAAACTAAGGATCTCCCTTGAACAAGAGGAATTTCAGAAGCTTGGGTCAAAAGTTTTTTCTTATCAACGAATAGAACTGATGCGTAGGCTCCAATGGACATAGATACGAATATATCAAGGCCCAAACGCAAACCTCGTATAACGAAATTAGGGGAAGAAGCAACTTGTTCCCCAGGTGGTGGATCCAACTGATACCCCGACGATCGACTGAAAGGATTGTTCCCGTCGCCCTGTGGCTTTGTGACACCAGTAGCAGCTCGTCGGCGCATCAGGTATCTGCTGATGGCACCTGGACTCCATCGAAGAAATGCAAAACATGCAATCCCACTCAAAATTCCATTGACCAGACCAAGGTTGTTCATTTCAGTAAGCATCTTCCTTTCTTCATTGAATTCGGGGTGACTATACAATGCGTCAATATTTTTAACCTTTTCGTCATCACCTAGAGCTGACGTGATTTTCTCTCTTGCGATTTTACTGAAGCGATCGAAAATCTGAAATTCAAGCTTTTTGTCTGGTGTACTCTTGTCGCTGCCGCCAAACATGATGTCAATTCTGTAGATAGATCGTGATCGTGAGATATCTTGTAGCCCGCGATGGGGTTCCTCAATGAAGAAGTTGATGAGAGGGAGGCTTCGTATTTCCTCTGAGGCAGGGTTCTGCCCGAATACTTTTTGGGTTCGGGTAGGTATCGGGTGCCTATTTT
>JALLAY010000051.1:0-25192 GCA_036939635.1 Cyclotella baltica | reverse complement strand
TTTCACTAACAGACCGTAGAAACGTACAGAGTATGTATTCACAGTTGAATGTAGGTATGTTTTCTAGCCCAATTAGGGTACAGATGAACACTAGGGAGCTTTCAGATAGATTCTTATATACTTTAAACTTCTAATTTATTTACATTGTCTTAATTTCTCATAGTTCTCTCTATCATCCACTCACGCTGCCATAATACCCCCTCCTCCTTCTACCACCACTCCTCACACAACAAAGTCCCCAAGAAGACTTTCCATTCATTTCCTCCTCATCATCTCCATCCTCCTCATCCCCCTCCTGCCCATTCCCCAAACTAGACATAGTCGAACCAATAGTAGATTGAGTTGAATCATTCTTCTTCCTGATACTTCTTGCAATGATATTCAACTGCTGAATCTCTTTGCATAAAGTGTGGAATTCTTCATTCTCTTCTTGTTGGATTGAGGTGCATTCTGCCACGGCAATGGGTGGGGCTGGGTAGGTGTTAGTAGATTGTTGTTGTTGTTGCTGGATGGTTCGTTCCAGTTGGGAAATTTGATGCCGAAGACAGTTGATTTCTTGGTTTTTGAGTTGAATCATGTCGGAATCTACTGTAGATTGGGGTGGTGGAGGTGGATGATGATGTAGATTCTGCTTGGTGGGCGATGTGAATTGCTGATTGGAAGCAACGGTGGAGGTTCCGTGAGGTGACACCAGTGCAGCGTAATCATGTTGGGATAGTAGTCCTTCCGCTTGCAAGGCTCGTTGTTTCCATTGGAGTAGTTCCATGTTGTCGCTAATGTGGTTTGAAGGATGTTGGATAAGACGAGGAGGGGCTAGTGGATCAGCCATTTCTTCCAGATTTTCATTGTGCAATGTATTCTCAGTTTTACTGCCCTGCTTCTGATTCTTTAAAGAGAAATTACTTGATTCATCAAGTGCATTCAAATCACCCAAATAACCTTCCTCAGCATTTTCATCACGTCGCATCTTGATTGCATCGTGACTTGCAACAACTCCACTAGCACTGACACCATCACTACTATTACGATTGCTAACAACACCTCCAGATTGAAGCTCTGCCAACTCTGCCCTCCTACATTCTCTATTGGCCCTCTTCTCTGCTTCCTTGAGACGCAATTGTAATGATTCGATTTGAGCCCATGCACCAAACACTTCATTTTTGTTGGTAGTGGTTTGAATTGACTGTAGTTCAGTTTGTTGATGATGTAGATTGGAAGGCTGTTGTGGTGCCTTGAGCATTTGATGCATGGTATTTGCATCATGATTAATTGACTGTTGCATGTTAGTTTTGAGCATTTGATGCATGGCACTGGCATCAGGCTGATGCAAATTGGCATTTTCATGTTTTTGTTGGTGTAACTTGGAAGACTGTCTCTTCACCATGTTGTGCATAGCACCGTCATCTTGATCAAACGACTGTGTATTGCCTCTAATCATCTCATGCATTGCCCTTGCATCAGGCTGACTCTTCTTCATCGAATGCACACCGCCATCACCAAGCATTAATTCATTTTCATTCAACTGCTCCTCCTTTAAATTGTCCATAAAAATCCGTTGGGCTAATTCAACTTGAGGTCGATTCAACTGTTTTCTCAGAAATTCATGGTGTTTGATTCGTTCTTCTTCGTTGGATTTATGGAGGGAGTGTAGTTGATTGTTCCATGTTTTTTGGAGGGTTAGGTAGTCTGTTGTGTCGATGGATTGAGATGGGTTGTTAAGTTTCAGCGACTCAGTGGATGGCATTTGATCTTTGCCAGTAGAAAGACCTGGAACTTTTAAACCAGACTTGTGGTCTGATGCATTCAATGTGTCTCCCTCTAGCTCATCTTCAACAACAGTCCCAGGAGACGAATCACAATCGCTAATTGCACTGACGACCGAATCTTGCTGCCTGGCTGTGAAGGAACCAATGCTTGTTCTCTCTGCACGTCGTTTTAGTTGATCCGCAAATGATCCCTCAGTCACTGATACGCTCTCACTTGTAGCCCCACCACGCCCTACATAATCGCCCCCTCTCTCACCCCCACCAACGTCACATCCGAACTCTTCATCACCAATGGGCTGAATTCTAGGCCTACGCTTCTTCTTCTTTGTGCTTCTTTCGCTCGCAACGCTGACATTTTCACGGCTGGACTTGGCTTCGGCTGCTCGGGCGGCGAGTTGTTCGGCGAATCCCATTTTTAGTCAAGTGTTGGTGGTGGTGTGGTTAGTTGAATCGGCCTTTTTGAGCGGTTATTTTGGGGGGGGCACGTGGAGATGAAGCGTGAGCGGTTGGATAACACAGGGTAATCGATGGGAACTGACAATATTGGCGGCGCAGCGGAGAGTTTGTTGTTCGTTGTCGTTGTTACGGTCTAAGGCATTTTGTTGCGGGGAGAGGAGCTGAGAGGAGGCAGTGTTGTGGGAGTGCGAGTAGGTTGCGTGGCCCCAGCAAAAACCTTCTTGTTCTGGCTCGAGAAATCGTGTTGTGGCTTGAGATATTTTATACTGAATTCCCACGTAGAATGTTGTTGTTTCGTCGGTTGGGAGTTGGTAAGATCGATGCCAATCTCAGAACTTCGTCTGTCTACAACTTTTTCCATAATTAGGCAGCCCTACCATGCTTTGTTAGTAGCTACCTAANTTAAGAAGGCAATGATGAAAAATGAATACAAAACAGAAGATGCATGGAAAGAGTGGCTACAAAAAGAGCTTGGGGATGTTGCTACTGGAGTACAAACTAGATTGGATTTTTTAGTGCCCATCATTAGTAGTGTGAAATGTTAAAGAACCTTCAATCCCAGCTATATCACCTAAAATTACTCCTGTTGACTTACACCATGTGCACCTCTCCATTACACTCTCAATATCTTCACTCTCCTTCAGGGCTCGCTCCGCTCGCAAAGACTTGCGGCCACAAGTTCCATGGATGAGGGCTAAAGGATTTTTTACACAAATTGAAATTGTGCCAACGTCGGCAGAATTTTAAAAAGCTGGGGGGTATTGCGCTTTCCCTCATCCTCACAGTTGGCAATGAATAAAATAATAGGTAAAAGTAGTTATGCTGTTGATTGCCTTACTTCACTTATAATTTATTTATTGTCATGTATACTGCATTTCTTTGAATCATGTTGATGGATAATACACCCACAAGCTCAACCAATGATCAATAGTCTCACTTTTTCTTGCTAAAAGTGCAAATATGTCTATGACTTGCCCAATCATTTTGTTGACAGTGTTTTGAACAGTACACAGCCATTTTGCACGGGCACTCCTTCGCGTTGAGAGCTTTGCACATAGCACCACACCCTTTGCATCTTTCGTACGAGCCCCCCGTTGGCAATAGACCATTAGGAAGCATGCCATGTTTGTTCAATTTACTTCTTTCTTCTTTTCGTCGTCTTCGAAACTCAGCTTGGATGTGAGCATTGAAGCGAGGGTCGTGGTTTTTCATTACTGAAAGCAACTGACTGAGATCATAATTACATGCTAGGCAATCAAGAATGCAACTGTGGTATTCTTCAATTGACTGTGACATGAATGCACGAATCACCACTTGTCGAGACACTTCTGGTTTGCGGCACTGCTGCTTCAACATGCGCTGCAAGTCACCAGAACTCAGTTTTGTTGACCAGTGACGGCTTGGAGGGCATCCTGTGCACGAAAAAAGAGCCAGAAGCAACATGTACACCTTCCACAATTTGCAATGCATTTCATCGGTTCTGATCTCGTAAAGCACAGTGTCTTGAATCAGTCTGTATACATCAAGCAAATTGGCTAAATCAACCATAGGGCTATGATAGATATTTTCATCTTTCTCCTCTAGTGTCGAATGCATTATGCTTTTAACAGTATCCCAATCCCAATTACAGCCTACGTCTACACGCAGTAGTGCCACCCCACATGATTCTGCTTTGATAAAATCATCAGCATAATTGTACGCACGGAAAGCATTCACATACATTTTACTTTCAGACCAATTTGTACCTGTGCCGACTCTAATACTATGCTTTTCCGCATTCAACATGTCCGTGTAGATGCCTGCAGCCGAACTGTGGTCGTCTACCATTTGGAGTCCACCCGCAAGACTGATCAGAGCTATCATTTCATGATTTGAATTTTGATTAAAGATGATATCTGCATAGATCAACAGCAGATCAACTGTGTGCTTATAAAATTCCCTGTCATCGCATATACCGAGTAGGTAGATAATCCAAGTGTGAAGAACATTGAGATTGATTTGACAACCTTTTTCTCGCAAGAATCTTTGACTCAGAAGCAAAACCAACCACGTCTTTTCTTCGATCCTTAGTATCTTCCCCCATTTTGAGTGCAGGTTTCCTTGATAAACCAACTGATTCTGTGCATCCGGAGCCAGCGATATTTCAACTGTTATGATAGGTGTAACATCACCAACTAAATAGCCCTCCACTATGACTTCTTTGTCTGAGCTCAGCCATTTGACGTGAATTTTCTCTGAAGAAAATATACTCATAACTGGTTTAACTTCATCTCTGCACTTGGAAATCTTCTTCGATAGATTCGGCAAACTAGTTCTCTTCAAACGTGAATATGTAGTGCCTTTGGGGATTCTAGGAATTCCAGACACAGGCAGACCGCCATAATAATGTAACTTCTTTTTGATTGCTTCAACCTCCAGTGTGTCTTGTTGGAACAGTCCTCGTTGTTCTTTTTCTTCCATAAACGTGGAAAGCAACCGAAGGAGACCATCATTGTCAGGGTGGAAAGTAAGCCCTTTGAGTAAAACCACCATTCCGTGGTCGTACTCCCTCATTACTTGACAAGCAATAGCCAAGTTATTGTATCCGCTCACAAGTTTTGGATTGACATCAAGGCATCGCTGGGCCGCATCTTTCATTTGTGGGTACATGTCCATATGGCCAAAACACATGGCTAGACTGCTCCAGACGAAGCCAGAGCCAGAGCTCGGGTCGATCTCGGTGGCCTTTTGATATTTTCGGGCTGCATCGGCCCACTTCTTTTTATTCAGAAGTTCGTGTCCCTCTGCTATGAACCTTTCAGCTTTGTCGTTGAGATGCGTTGATGACATTGCCGCAGTGATGTCCTTGGTTGTCACGGTGTTGAAGAGTAAAGTAGCTAAGTAGAGAGAATGAGTGTAGTGGCTCAGAGAAGCAAGACGCAAGACTCTGTAGAGCAAAAGCAGGAGGGGAGACCGATCGACGATTTATTTGTGGTGATGGCCAGACGAGCACGAGTGCAGATGGACACGTGGAAGGTGGTAGGAGCTCGTCATTGGTCAGGTGGTTCAGGAATGGGACCATGGCGAGCTCATTCTTTGTTGGAAGGCGGTCTCTCTTCATGCTTTGTTGCCTTGCGTGGGTGTTTTAGATAGTAAAAAGCTTTAATTGAGCAGTAACAAAGCGAGAAGAGATACATACACAAAGAACACAGCATAACAAAAATTAGATACTAAGGGTGCAGGTAGTACAATGAATCGGCTCGCGGAGATCGTAACACCGGGAGCAACCGTAGCGGATTTGGGCGCGGCTGCAGGTGATTGGTATCTGGAGGGAGAAAATACACAGACTGGAGGGGGTATCACAACAACAACTGTGCCAACAGATACCATCCCTGCAGCCACTCCCGACGGACCCCAGCGGGAAGCAGCAGAGAGCCTCCTACGGCTCCAAACACCAGCGAGAGATCACAGGCGGGTGCTGTTCGACACCCCTAATACTACACAGCAACAACAGCGGGGTGAATCGTCGGCGCTGCAAGCAGCATTGAAGAAGGTGTTGGAGAACCAGACGGGAGCTGAGAAAGTTAGGGAGTTTACATGGCAAAAGGGATGTGGATCCACAAGAGTCAGCGAGTTCAAAGAGGAGGTGTTGGCTACGGAGCAAATACAAACTTTTGGCATCGTTAGGAGTGGATCTACAACCATCACGGTGGTGCATGGATTAAGAAAATATTTCAACGGAGCAGTTGCAACAGAATTGAGAGGGAAAGTACTAGGGAGAATCGGCGATTGGACTCTAGATGCACAACCGTACATCGTGGAGTTACAGGCCGAGGCACCTTGGAAGTGGGAGAAGATCAAAATTGCAACAAATGCAGTACAATGGCACAACTTCATCAACAGTGCTCAAAACAGTGGGCAGCCGTGGACACCAGATGCAGCAACGGCTCAGGTGGAAGAGAATGTGCAAGTGCCTCGAATGGTGTACCTCCCATCAGTGGTGGCGGAGTTTGCTACGAAGGGGGAGCCAAAGTCAGCGTTCGAGGTGTATACATTTGTCAACGGGCTTGCAACGGATGATGCATCGGGAGTTTCTGCGGAGGAAGTAGAGTTGCTACGTTATTGGCTTTTAGCAGCGGGGCAAGTCGAACCTGGGAAGACATCAACAGCGTCGTCACTGTCAATCAAACTGGAGCCGGTGGTACAAGTTTCAGCGGCGTTTCAGCAGTGGGCGAAGCAGAAGTTATTGGGGTATCTGACGGAGCCAGCCGGGAGTGTCCAGCAACAGCCGGTGATGCAGCAAGACGGATTGAATGGTAGACTCGAATCGATGATGGAAAAACATACAAATTCAATGGTGGAGTTGGCCAGAATGCACTCCAAGACTGTCGTGGAGCAGGCAAAGAAGAAGGAAGAGGGCCGCACACTCGACGAGTACGATGTAGCGGCGTTGAAAGGATGGTGTGGAATCAATGAAATGGGGAGAGTCCCGGGCATCTGGCCATTGTTCAAAACCTCCAAGAGTATTGTTCACGCAAGAAACAATATAATGCGTGGCATGAGAGGGTGGTCTGAAAAAATGGGAATAGAAATATCTAATAGCATCTTTTTCACAGAGGAACAGATTAAGGATGTTATGAAGATGGATCCAAACCCGAGTGGGTGTGTAGGAACGTCCAAGGCAAGTGATAGGGGAGTGTCGAATATGGCGTGCCTGCCGCGGCCAGTCCAGGAGATTCAAGATCGGTTGGAAAAGGAAAGAGCTGCGAGGGATACTGAAGCAAATCGAACACTTAACGAGGCAATGAAACTGGCTAGTAGTGCAGTGAAGGAACCACCATCAAGTTATTATACTTTGAAGCTGAATATTGCAACCTATGCGGCCCTATTGTTTGTACTCTATGGAGCAGAGTGTGACTTGTATACGAAATTGATGCGAGTGTATGGAATTCTGCGGTGTGAGGAGTGTAGCGTGATAGCTCACAAATACACGCCATACATCTGTAGGACGGTAACCTGGGCGATCTATGACGACAGCAGATCATTCTTTCATAAGCGGCTCACACCACAAGACTTTCAGTCAAATGCAGTACAGTGGCCGACGTCGCTCTTGGAAGACATCATGGCGGATGTGCGTTTTGCACGCCCAATCTATCGACCTACGTTTCCAGTGGCATGGGATGACAAAGTGCAAGACACAATGAAGCAGAAGCAACCTGGCAATGAGAGGCAAGTGGGAGATAAAGATGCAGGCAATCAGAACAACGGAAAACAGAGGTATGAGCAGCAAGGGATTAAGTTGGAGGATTTTGCGCATATGCACCCAAAGTTGAGAGCCTTCTTTGAACCAATTCACAAGAAGTTTGAAGGACGTGTGAGAGTAAATGAGATGGTGCAAGCAGCTGGAATATCGTGGAGAGATATGCCGAAGTTAGATGTAGATAGAATGACGGGGAGAGATAGATTGTGCTGGGACCACATTTGTGGTGCATGCAAGTTTGGGCATCGATGTGATTCGGCAGCATTCCATGTACCGGGAGATAGGTTGCCGGCTAAGTTTGTGGAGGATACAATCAACAAACTTATGCCGGGTGTTCAGAAAATGCAGTCGAACGAATATGATCGACGGGAATACCATACTCGAAAGAGTGGTAGTCAGTACGGGCGTGATAACAAACGCCAACGTGGTGGCTACTGAGGCAGCAGCATGGCGGGTACTTTGAGATGCGAAGGAGGCTGGTACCCAATGGAAGCATCTTACAAACGAGCAGCAGTAGAATTGGCAACGAAGGCGGAGGTGGCTGCTTCGGTGGTGGATTCGATAAAGAAGGAGACAGAAATAAGACAAAAGGGGGAGAGTGAGGCAGAGAAGATGATGAAGGCAGAGGCGAAGAAATTTGGAGAGATGGAGATAGACGATATGGAACTTTTGTTGGACGGTGGGCAAGGTAAGCGGAAAATGTCGGTGCATGATAGAGCGAGACGGAAGAGACAGAAGCGAATGGCAAGAGTAGAACTCGAGGAGCAGGTGGCAGCAGTGGAGCGGAAATATGCAGCAGAGAGGAAGGAGCGTGACGTAGCCAATGCCCTGGATGGCAGCAACAGCAGCAATGCCCTGGATGGCAAAAGACAGAAGGCCCTGGATGGCATGTCTAGCAGAAGTATCACTGCATTGGATAGCAACAGCAACAGCATCAGGAACGCCCTCCTGGATGGTCGCAAGAACAGTAGTGCCCTGGATGGCAATAGCAACAGCAAAGCCCTGGATGGCTGCAGCAGCAGAAATGCCCTGGATGGCAGCAACGGATTTATTGCCCTGGATGGCAACAGTATGAACAATGCCCTGGATGGCAATAGCAACAGCAAGGCCCTGGATGGCCACGGCAGCAGTGACATTACAGATGGCAAGTTGGACAAAGCGAACTGGAAGATGAACGAGGATGAGGAGAGAAGTTTCGGCGGCACAGCAACCACAGCACCGGAAACAGACGATGAAATGTCGGTGGATGGTGATGAGGAGGCGGAGAATGATGTGTGTGAAATTACGTGGGATGCAAACCCACCGCTGCATTGGAATCTCGAGGCACCAAGGCTGAAGAGTGGAGCGAGAGTTGATGGTAGTAACAAGCGGCAGCTACGTCGGGAGAACAAAGCACGGAGGGTGGAAGCACAGGAGCAACAAGTACCGCAAACGTTCTGGGCAACACATGAAGGGGATTTTGTACCTCCGATGGAAAGAAAGAAACTGGAAAAGTGGAAGGGAAGCATGTGTCCTACCAATTTGGCGCTGGAACACCCAGCAGCGGAAAAGTTGTTACAGTATGCTACTGGTGGCTGCCCAGTTAATAGTGGCAAACCTTGGACAAAGGAACAAATATGGGCTGCGGTGGAGAGGGGTCCACACGTATCAGCACTGGACCCGGCGGCAATTGAGCAGCTTGATGGAGAAATAAAGGAGAAGGTGAAAGCAGGGCAATGTCGAGTGGTTCTATGGGATGATATTAAAGACAACCCACCGAAGGAGCTGAAAGTATCACCGTTAGCAATGATACCACACAAGTCCAGGCAATTTCGAGCAATTCTCGACTTGTCATTTCGGCTCAAGCTACGAGACGGCAGCGAGGTGCCGGCGGTAAATGAGAGTACGACGCTCGAAGCTCCTGCAGCGGCTATCGACCAAATGGGACATGCATTGAACAGAATAATTCATGCATTTGCAGAAGTTGAGGAGGACGCAAAGATTTTCATGGCCAAGTTTGATATTAAAGATGGTTTTTGGCGGTTGGATTGCGAACAGGGGGAAGAATGGAATTTTGCTTATGTGTTACCCCAAAAGCCGGGAGAGCCTACGAGATTAGTGGTGCCAACATCATTGCAGATGGGCTGGGTAGAATCGCCACCGTATTTCTGTGCGGCTAGCGAGACTGCGAGAGATGTTGCAGCCAAATATGCCGAAGCAGAAGTTGGCACTTTGGGAGATCATAAGTTTGTAGAGCATTGCCGGGGTAGCGCAGCTTTTGAGGCACTACCAGAGACAGCAGACGGTACGAAGGAGTTGCGGTACTGTTACGAGGTTTATGTGGACGATTTTATTCCCTTAGCAATTGCAGCCTCGAAACAACAATTGGAACATGTGGCTACGGCGCTGTTGAAAGGAATACATGATGTATTCCCAGCAGATGAGGATGACAGCAATGATCCTACATCTTTGAAGAAGCTGTTGAAAAAGGAGGGGCAATGGGATTTGTTGAAGGAGATCTTAGGTTTCGAATTCGATGGAGAGAACAAAACGATGCAATTGGATGAGAAGAAGAGGGAGTTTCTTTTAGCGGTGCTGCACAAATGGATCAGGACGGCACAGAATCGTAGTGGGGGTATTGAATTCAAAGAATTTGAGACGGTGATTGCGAAAGTGCGCCATGCATTTATGTGTATCCCGGAGGGGAGGGGGCTACTGACGCCGATGAATAAGCTGTTGAGAAAAAAGCCGGCTTTCGTTTATTTGCACAGAAACAAAAAACTGTTGAATGCAATCAAAGACTGCCGGACATTGCTGCGGGAGGCAACCGCCAAACCAACCAAATGCTCGGAGCTAGTCATGGGAGACCCAGATTTCGTGGGGGTCAAAGATGCTTCAGTGCATGGGGTAGGGGGGATAATCATTGGCGAACGAATGGAGTGCATCCCGACGGTGTTTCGCATGGAATGGCCGGACTGGGTTAAGGAGGAAGTCATAAAAACAAACAGTGGAAAGGGAGGATCATTAACCAACTCTGACTTGGAGATGGCGGGGTTGCTGTTGCTGTTTTTGGTTATGGAGGAGGTGTGTGGCTTTCAGCCAGGATGTCACGTGGCGTTATTTAGTGATAATTCGCCGACGGTGAGCTGGGTTAGGAAGATGGCTGCTAAGGGATCCAAAGTGGCGGATCAATTGCTGCGGGCGCTTTGCTTACGGATGAAGCAGCGCAACATATCCCCACTCACGTCGCTGCATATTCCAGGAGAGAAGAATGCCATGACAGATATTCCGTCTCGCTCGTTTGGAAGTGAAAAGAAGTGGCACTGCAGGACGGACGACGAATTACTCACCTTGTTTAACTCATCTTTTCCTCTTCCGTTGCAGAATTCTTGGACAGTCTTCCGCCCCTCGTCAGGGATCAAGCATCGCATTATCTCCGCATTGCGACAGCAGGTTTTAGAAATGGACGAGTGGAGGCGACTACCAAGGCCAGGGACACACATTGGCGTAACTGGAACAGCTACTGCCAACTTGTGGGACTGGACCCTTGGTTACAGGGAGTCAAGTACGGGGACCTCCGGCAGCACATCCACCTCTTCATGGGAATGGTGCGAGAGGGACACTGGGGCTATGGCCGTACGGTCAGAGCTTCGACGGTTTCAGCAGCGCTCTCGTCCGTTAACAAGACGATCCTGCTGGCCATCAACAAGGAGCCTTTAAAGGTGGAGGGCTCCGACAAGTTCATCCCAATCATTGCACAAACGCTGCAGGGATGGACGAGGGAGGACCCGGCTACGGAGAAGAAACTACCGGTGGAGGTGGATGTGGTGGAGTATATCGTGAAATGCTCCATGGCTCCAGGCGCAGACTCGAGAATGAGATGTATTGCGGACTGGGTTCTGATTGCGTTTTATTTTTTGCTGCGGATAGGGGAGTACACCCTAAAAGGAGTGAGGAATGAGCGGAAGCAGACGGTTCAGTTTCGAATGAAAGACGTAACATTTTTCTGCAAAGACAAATGTGGCAGATTGCAACAAGTACCAAGGAGTGCCCCAGATGGAGTAATTTTGGAAGCGGAAGCGGCAACATTAAAACTGGAAAATCAAAAGAATGGCTGGAAAGGAGTGTGTGTCAGCCATCATTCCAACGGTCTAGAGGCATTCGATCCAGTACGGGCTTTGGGCAGGCGATACATTCACATTCGGCGGCATACTTCAGATGGTGAGACGCTACTGTCGGCGTATTTCGACGAGTCGGGATATAGGGACGATCTACGAGACAATGATGTTCGATCGACATTGAAAACGGCGGCAACAGTGTTGGACTATCCGAAGGAACGGGGCATAGCCATCGAGCGTATCGACACACATTCGTTACGAATCGGTGGCGCAAATGCACTGGCACTGGCAGGATACAGCAAACAACAGATTCAAAAAATGGGACGATGGCGAGGTGAAACATTTTTGGAATACATCAGGGAGAGTTTGTCAGATTTTTCAGCGGGAATGTCGGTGAAGATGTCAAAGTGCTTTGGGTTTGTAAGCTTGGAAGGTGGGGTATACAGCGATGTAACGGAGACGGTAGTAGGGATAGATTACAATAACAATGTGTCGGCGGGAGCAGCGTAAGGGCTGGCACATGGGGAATGGTGTGCAGTGAGGAGGCAATGGAGCGAGGCAAATTGAGTGGCGAATTCGTAATGACGGTTGGATGAACAATTCCCAACTCGAGGAGTTAATTCGGCAATGCTAGCATCGGAGCATTTCTTGGCATACAAGGGGGCAGTGATATATGTGTGTATTTCATTTTTCATTTTTATATGTGGGAGCTACAAGTTATGGCGAAAGAAGGAGCGATGCAACACGAGCATGACAAAGACAAGGGTTTTGTGAGAGGACAGCTCTCATGGTAGCCGACTTGATACGAGTTTCCTACCTGAGCTGTCCCTGTGGTGGGGGTGTGGCACCAAAACCCCGTCATTGTTAGCATGGCGACAAAGCGCCATGCTGGCGGGCAGTCATTGTGACGGGGTTGGGGTTTCAGCCATAAGCAGTAAACCCCGCAGAGTTTCGGCACCACACACACATCTTTGTTTAGTTGTCATTGGTCTGTTTTTTGTTAGTATCCAACTTAGCATGAGGAGAGAGGAGGAAGAACCAAGGTCCAGTAGCTACTTGAGACCTTGTCTATTGCCAAAAATTCCAAGGGCCTGAGTTTGATACCCTGTTGACTATTTGAATGACCGGATTGGTGACTAATTTCTGATGGATGAGAACTCCACCGACCACACCGACTATGGTACCGACCCGCGACATCACTCGACAAATGAAAACCAATCAACACCCGATAATATCCGATCCCCTCGCTCGTTTGATAATGCTGCAAACTAACCATAACTACCATGCACTTCGGCAAAATACTAAAGGAAAGACTCTATGAGCCATGGGCTCAGCACTACCTGGATTATTCGTTGTTGAAAGATGTATTGGAACAAGACAAAGTTGACCCATCATCGTTGGTTGAAATTCCGCGGTCATCAGATCATGTGAACGACGTGCTGTCTTCGAAGACTTCCAGTCTATCGGTACGGCAGCTAGGGGCGTCAACGAGGAAAACTACCTTAGTGTTTCAAGCAGAATTTGATTACGAAGTTAGAAAAGTTGTACTGTTCTTCTTGCACATGCAAGGTACGATAGCTTATCGTCTCTCTAAATTAACTGAAAGCGACAACGGAGAACACGCAGATGAGTCGAATCATAACTTATTGCACGTATGCCAAGATTTGGTTCATCTAATTGAATTCATAGAATTGAATATTACTGCGGCGCGCAAAATTCTTAAAAAGCATGACCGTGTATTGAGAGGCAGGCGTCAGTTGTCTGCGAGATATTTGTTTAGGTCCTCTGCCGATCGTTCGCAATTGGATACTTTATTAGAGTATTCTGGACTAGATACGCTGATTAAAATTGTTAATGGTCTGTGCGAGAGAGAATGCTTGTCAAATGAAAATGATGACTTGTCAATGATTGATTCTGTGCGTTTCGCACGTGAAAAATTACAAACAACATCAGACTTTGTTCACATGTTGGCAGCACAAATGCTAATGGAAGAAGTATCAGAAGCAGGAAAGACGTACAAACGTCGTCGCATCTCGAACTGGTTGAATTTTCTCAGCACATTCTTACATCTTACAGATTATTATGTCGTTGCTCCTGGATGTGGTTCGTATGCAACATTGATGGGAGGAGATGAATCGCTTGCAGGTCTTATTATTGGTATGAACTCAGTTGCAGCTTTAATTTCTACTTTGATATATTCGTGGTGGACTAGTTGGTCATATCGAGGGCCTTTGATTTGTGCAACTGTGTGTCAAATTTTAGGTGATGTTATATATGCAATGGCGCTACCGCTTGGAGGGTCATTGAAGCTGGTTATGCTAGGGAGATTTTTAAGTGGGTTTGGATCAGCAAGAGCACTTAATCGAAGGTATATTGCAGATAACTTTTCGCCACATCAAAGGACTGCAGCCAGTGCAACATTCGTAACTGCTGGGGCACTGGGAACCTCTTTTGGCCCAGCACTGGCAGCCGGACTGTATATGTTGATTCCAGACGATTCTTCATCTGATTTTTGGCGAGTTGAAAATGCTCCATGCTGGGTAATGGCAATTGTTTGGAGTGTGTATTTGATGCTAGTTGTCACCTACTTCGAAGAGCCAGAGCATCCTTCTGACACCAGACAAACATGTGATACAAAGAGTACTACAGTAGAACTAAATGGACAGGCCAATGAGAACACGAAACTGCTCTCCCAATTCAAGAGCTCTTCCTCTATTAACACCCAACCACTCTGGCAAAACGTAGCAGTTATGTTGACATTTCTCATCTATTTTGTACTAAAATTTATTCTTGAATCTCTTCTGAGCAGCACAGCAGTTCTTACTGGCTACTACTTTGAATGGAATGACGGTTTAGCAGGAACATATTTGGCAATTTTAGGCTTCTTAGTCTTACCGGCAAACTGGGTTGTAGCACGAGTTGCTACAAAATATGACGACCGTGAACTCATCGTTGCAACAGAAATATGTATGCTGATTGGCTGTTTGGCTATACTGCAATATACTCCAACTTATTACACTTGGCAATATATATTTGCGAGTATCGTAATCTTCATTGGGGTTAATGCCCTGGAAGGTCCTACGATGAGTTTACTCTCAAAATCAATACCTGCACACTTTCGCCGGGGATTTTGGAATGTTGGGTTACTTGCGACTGAGTCAGGAACTTTGGGTAGAGCCGTTGGTGATGTAATTTTGACAATGTGTGGATCAGGTGGAATACAACACATTCTCAACCATGCATTTGGTGCCATGTGTTTGTTTTCAATGTTGACGATTCTTATAACTTGCAAATTCTACAGGTGAGCATGTCTTATTTTCGTTATACTTAAGATTATGCTTTCAATCGATTTTTCTAACAGAAATGTTTTCAGCTATCTGGCCCCAACTGACAAGGATGAGTAATGCAGATTGGTCGTAATCAAACCTTCATTTAGAAGCAATAATTATATTTCTATTCAAATTGGAAATTGGGAATGCTATTTTGTTGTTGCTAGAAAAGTTAAGTAGCCATTGATGGATAGTAAAAGTTACCATTCAATCATCATAGTCGAATTGCAATACACCATCAAGGTCAGGATTGTATACCCCCTCCGCAATTTTCTTCTCATACTCTGTGACTGCAACAAAATATCCATAATACTTATTCTTTTCTTTCTCTGGCAGCAGCTCGTACAATCCATTCAACTCAACTCTCACAAGCCTGTACAAGTTAGCCAGCTCTTCGTAGTCTACAGGTTTCAACTCAGTTAACTTTGCCGCGGTCGAAGAGAGCTTTTGTAATGCATTCATTGTATTAGCAGCTTTGATTGACGCTTCACGTTTTTTGTTCCTTGGTATTTCATCACTGATCATTAACTTCATGTTGCCGGCTAGATTGCTGTTCTTTAGTAATATTTGAGTGCCAAATACAATTTGTTGAGGCGTCACGATGGTATCTTTGATTTCCCCATTGAGAATTGCGCGTAAGATTTTTTCTTTAGGATGCATTACAGGTCATAATAATCATTGCAATTCATAAGAGTGGAGTAAACACAAGCATACGGATAGTTGACCTGCCATAGAATTCTCACCTTGAAATTGAGCCACCTCAGCAACACGCAGGACTATCAAGCCAGAGCGTTCTTCAGGAGCTGCAGGTATGTTTGGGTTGGAATAGTCATTTCCTTCATCATTGTCATCGGCGTGTGCCGGGGCGATTGCTCCACCAGAAAGTAAAATTGCAGATGTGGCTCTAAATGATTCGGCGAGCCACATTCTTCTGGTTGCCTCAACGTGACGAATCGTTAATGCGTCAGTGGTAACATTTGCCAATAGAGCAATGAATGCAATGCTAATTGTTCTCCTCATGGTTAGTTCGGGATGGTGCTTGGTTGAAGCGTGGACTCTTCTGCTTCTGTCTCGTCGTATGCCATTGCGAAATGAGATGAATTGTTGCATTGTTGCCCAGTTGCCCAAGAGATGAGTGTAGTTGTTGGTTGTTGCGTCAGGCACGCACTGTTAGAGGCGGACTCGGAAAGAGTACCTTTAACTAACACAAACTAACATATCATTTTTATGTGTCCCAGCGAAAGTACTATGTATAATCAACAATCGAAAACCCAAGTCTCTAGGTAAAACGTAAGTATTGGTTTTGGTTCTGACCTGATTTTACGTACAAACAGCGTACAGCCTACAACAACCTAAAGTATGTACCATACTGCGCTCTGAATGAGACTTCTACAACTTTAAGGTACTACTGACGGCATTACTTAGGTGCAGTCAGTTTATTCATCAATGTTGACCAATTTACCAGTCGTAGGATCTCTAACCCAAGTGCCAGATCCAGAAGATCTGGACGCCCATGGTGCAACCTTCTTCTTTTCCTCCTTTGGCTCATCCACTGTGACTTCTTCTCCATTTTTAACTTCTGGTAACCCCTCAGTCCAAGTGTCCCAGATCGAATCCAACATACACTCCGTATCACTGTCTTGACAATCCATCACCACATCGTCATCGTTGAAAAAAATGTCGCGTTCCTGAGAGTGAATTTCATTGATACATTCAACAGTTTTTGCGTCTTCACCTAAGATGCATAAGTCAACCAAAGCTGATTCGTGTCTTTCCAAAACGTCTGATCCTCGAGCTACGCGAATTGTTAACGGTTGTTCTTTCAGCCTCCCACTAACAAGCGATCGTATTTTGCCGAGACCGAGTCCAGTAACATCCATAACTTCGTCAACTTTGGAGGTACCATAGATTTGAGACATGTAAACAGTCAGTAATTATGATTACAGAAGAACAAAGATATATCATTTAGCAAACTTAAGAAGCTTACATGTTCCGGATAATTGAACAACTACGTCCCCTACTTGTATCCCTGCCTTTTCCGCATTGCCACCTCCATTTAACTATAAACCAAAACATTGCTCAGATGCAGAAAATAGTAAGAAGTTCATAAATAGCCACCCAAACTCACCTCGGCAACAAACACATACTTAGCACCATCCGGCTCGGTCGCTAAACTCTCCTCCACCGAGCACCCCAACGGTTTATGATCTACCAATATGAACTCATGCAGTTCACATTGTTCTAATGATCCGGCTAATTCAGGGATTCCATCACCAGACGATTCGATTAAATAGGCTAGTTGTGTTTCACTCCGCAATTGTGCTGTACGTGATTTGGCTACAGCTGTCGATGATGGAGCAAATCCAATCGAGAGACGAGGGAACACAAGGATTAACGGCAATAATTTGGCGATGCACGACCGGTGAGACTGTGAGGAATGCATGATTGCGATAGCGTTGAATTGCTGCAGCTATCCAAAAGCTCACGGTGTTGGTAGCGGATTGGGCTTTGGCGTTTATTTGACTTGGCGTTTGGCCTCGCGTGAGGCTGTGATTAAGTAGGTACCAACTTTTTTAAGGTCAAAGTTTCAAGTTTGCTTCGTGATTTGATTCTGAGTCTTGTCAGAATTTGATTTTGTGTCCAAAACCGCATGATTATTTATCGTGACCAAGTTCCAAGTTCGAAGTTTAAAGTTTTAGTTCAAATTTTGGTTCAACTTTCAATCCTGGATCGCAACCATGTTCAACTCCTTTCACTCAATCAATGATACAGTCATGCATGGTCCATGGCCGAATCAATAATACTATGTGTTGCTTTACGTGATGCGCCAAGATTAACAACTAAAGTAGACAACATAACAGACCAACAAGCAAGAAATAGAAATTATTAATGAACAATAATGTAATGAGAGTATTGAATGAATTGATTAAACTGGGGTTGATTATCTTTCCTTGCTAATCGTTTATTTTTAGCATTAACTTGCATTAACTGTAAAATTTTCTTATATGGTCTTCTTTGTCAGTAGATTGTCTTATTGTAGCCAACCTACTCGGCTCCTCTCCAACTACTCAAAAACTGTCATCCTTCATGACTTTATCCCAAAAGAAACGCTTTCCCCTTCACCTCAAGACAAAGGCAAACTTTGAAAGTACCTCCCCAGCCACACAGAATTATGGGCCCGGTTTATTGTTGCTTCTTCTCCCCTTCTAATTGTAGTGTTCCAGTACGTGAAATAATGCAATTTGCATTATTTTCTTTGCTTTTTATAGGCGATGTCTGAATGAGGTTGGAGAGTAATCGGTCATTCATGAGATCGTCAAAAACACAACATCCGGTGACGAAACGGAACCACACCGGCGGCAGATTCATTAAGTGTAGAGAACCGACGGATGTCTGCGGAGGCTGCATGAATATTAGATTTGGGGGTTCGGATCGAGGAAGATTGGTACGAAGGTGGCGGGGAGGTGTATGGGGGTGAAGCGGCAAATTGATGAAGCGAGGCGGCTGTATAAGGGTGGTGACGATTCCGCAGCGAGAGGAAGAGTGGGCCGGGCGGCGAACCGATTCAATTGAACAGTTGTTGGTTGCCGGGTATGCGATGTGCAAAAGAAGCAAACGGCGGCAGGATTGTCTGAATAGGTCCAAAAATGGCTACACGTGGATCATTTTCGGCAAACTTTGAACTTGGAATTGGGAGAAATGGCCGAAACTTGGACTGCAAAAAAAGTGCAAAGTTTTGGAAAACTTCGACCAGAAATTGAGGGTCAAAGTTTCATGTCAAAGTTTTTTGTACGTATTAATTCATTTGACCACCAAAACTTTGACTTTGACGTTACATAAATCACCAAGTTTGGGTATCAAGTTTTTCACGGGACTGTAACTGACTGTAACTCACCGAAAACCAACTTGGAACTTGGAATTTTGAGCTACTTCTAATCACAGCCTTAATGCGCATGATATTACCCGGGACTTCAAGTTCCGAACAGAAGAAGGCCTTTTATTTGATGCCGAAAGATTTGCACGATCTTTGCTGAGGCTTAAGGCTTTATCATATTATTAATGACGTCTTTGTGACGTCACTATAATGTCTTTTGACTTAATTTTTATGAATAAAAAGGACCAACGCGTTTCTACAGTGAATGAAAATAATTAAAAATTAGTTTTTAGTATTTAGTATTGGCCCAAAACGTTTTCTTGATGCAGAATAAAGTGAAGTTGACGACGGTTCGACGGCGACGGTTATCGTCGCCGGTCGTCATGTCATAGTCAGTGCCGGTCGGTTGTGCCTCCGCCGCTGATACACTGGCCTCTGCCGCAGAACGATTACCGCTGCATTGGTCACCGCTCAGCCGACACGGTCCAAGACCATAATTGCAGTGCATTACAAGGCTCAAACATGGAACAGTAGTGGGTCCGCAAGATGAACAATGCTGAGCCAAAGTAATGTGATACTAGTCTCTTGCTCTTGCCCACACGACGATGTCGATTTCGATTGCCTCGGGCCTCGGGTGATCGGCGTCTGCTGGGATGAAATGTAAGGTGAGACATACTAGATTGACGGTTGGCTGGATGTAATACTCTCGGTGCAAGATAAGCTCATAAAAACTGTTTACCATACCTTAAACTGAAATAGAAGCATCGCAAAAGCAACAATCGAAAATGGAAACAATGACATCCGTACATAATGAATCAAACGTCAACTCCCTCTCTTACAGTACACGCATAAACAATTCCATCACATCCATAGAAAACACATCAAAGCATACCGATAATAAAGCAACAAACACACAAAAAACATTAACATCAAAATTCATCACCTACTACAACAACCACCAACTCCTCTTTGTCATCCTGGGAGCCATCCTCGGCATAGCTCTAGGCATAGCCCTAACACAATGGAATCCCTCCAACCCATCCTCCAAAACAACGGCACTACTATGGATTGGCCTCCTCGGCCAACTGTTCATACGTGCACTACGATGTATCATTCTGCCGTTGATATTTTCGAGCATTGCCATTAGTGTTATGGATATGCTTGCGCTGGGTAAAGCGGGGAGGGTGGTGGGTCATACCGTTGGGTTGTATTTGTTCACTACGGTTTGTGCTGCTGGTATTGGGGTTTTGAGTTCGTTTGCTTTTTCTGGGATGTATGGTACGAGTGCTGAGTTGGATGGTGATGTTGAGCAGATTGTGCCCGAGGTTAGATTTTCCTGTGGCATAGGGTATTTGACAGAGATGGATGATGGATCAATTGTTTGCTCTGCGGGTAATGCAACGACCGAGTCATTATTTTTGATGGAGGATGTGAATGGGTATTATGCTGTATCGGCCGAGGCCAGGGGACGTCATGAACTTACAATGAGTGAATCGTTTTATCATGGCCTTTTTATGAAGATGATTGGTCCTAATATGGTTGGATTGTTTACGGATAATAACTTTCTTGGGGTGATTGTTCTTGCGGTAAGTTCACGTGGCATTGAGCATCGACTGAGCTTTTCTTTACTTTATGTTGCATTCTCCCATCTTACACAAATACTGCCATCGTCATATTTTGAAAAGGCTGCTTTTGGTGTTGCACTCAGCAATCTCGCCAAAAACCCACCAACTGGAGTCAAATGGACTCAAATTCTCACCATTCAAATCCTCGAGGAGATAATGAACATCTGCATGATGTTTGTCCACTGGATCATCAAAAGCACACCAATCTGCATCCTTTCTCTCGTGGCTACTGCTATTGGCAGTCAATCAGAAATGGGACAAGTCATGGCCACCATCGGATGGCTCTTTGTTTCCTTCCTCGCTGGCATTTGCACCCAATTCTTCATTATATATTGCACCCTATATTATTTCTACCAACGGTCCAATCCGTTCAAATACTTTAGACATATAATCAAAGCAATGACACTGGCATTTGCATGCTCGAGCAGTGCTGCGACTCTACCCGTTACTCTGGATTGTGTCAAAAAGACTGGCAAGGTTCCTCAAGGTGTTGCCAACTTTGTTCTCCCGCTGGGTGCCACTGTTAATATGGATGGGTTTGCAATTTGGCTGATTACTTCATGTATTGCTTTGGCTTACTTGAATGGGATTACTCCGACTGTTGCCAATTATGTGGTGCTTGCATTTAGTTCGACGTGAGTACTAAACATTTCTTGTGGATTATTTACGAGCACAGGGTTGAAACATCATCTAACCTCCATCACGTTTTTAGACTAGGAACCATTGGAGCAGCACCTGTACCATCCGGTGGAATGGTCCTAACCTTAGCCTGCTACGAATCAACCTTTGGTGCCATTGAAGGAGGTGGTATTCCATATGGCTTTGGATTGCTCCTTGCCATCAATTGGTTGGCTGACAGGTTTGTTACTGTGTGCAATGTTACTGGAGACACTGTAGTTGCTGCACTTGTTTCTGCTGATATTGTAGATGATAGTGAGATGGAAATGGAAACAAAGTCGTGTAGAGGCTTGGAGGTGCACCCGGAAAGTGCAGTTTAGGTTCTCACAGAATAGATATTACTCTACTTGGCAAAATTCTTTTTGTCCATACAATGAGCATGTAGCTACATTATTGCTTTAATAAAATAATATTTTATGAAACATATTGAGCATAATGTAAAAATGATGTGGGTTTACCTTAGTTAGTAAAAAGGTTTAACCACAAAAGTCAATGAGCATGGAATTTCAATATTCCTAGTTAATAAATCAGAACATTCAGAAACAAAACAAATCATGTGTAGCAGCTTATCCAACAAAAGTACACCCAGCAGCACATTATCAATTAATTCATCCACTTATTCTCCACACAAAGAAGTCACCGCGATACTTACTCCATTCCAAAAGCCAGAGCATATTATATACCTATGGACACTACGTAAGTATGCTCCTCCCTATTGTCACTCACTATTTGAACGTCAGCAGCACCTGGCACTGCCAGCTGTTCGCATTAGGCCTGTGGGAGCACCAGCAGGATGAGAACCACATACAAGCATAGCAATTCCTCTGTACAATGATGGTACAAATCATGCAAAAATGGACGTTCGCCACCTTTGGCAAAAGCATATGTTCAGACACATGAGATGAGCTCATAAATTTAGTCAGTTCGTCAGAACTTTAACTCTCTCTAACTAACCTTAATTCGCCTTCTACTAGTGTTACCACTACATACGACTACTACTTACGTGGGGGCAAGTACCCACTTGCGCTTCTTCTTAGGCTTCAGCCCCTGTTCAATGGCCTTCTTCAGCTTCTTCTTTGAGGCCTTGAGCTTCTCAATCTCTGTGAACAGTTAGCTGCAAGACGTGTCCCCATACTTCTTGCATAGAGCGCAGAACTTTCCACCGGGCTTCTCCTGTTTGCTTGTTTGTTGTTTCTCCTTGGCAATCTTGTCCTTCATGGAAGAAAATTCATTCCTATCACGTTGGTCTTGGAACTTCCATTTCAGCCCCTGAGTGGAAATGTTGGCTCACTTTTCTCAAGGGCATCTTGCACTTATGTGGCATGGATTGGAGAATGATTGTGGCAAACTCTGAATCCTTGTAAAGCTCAACTTCTCAGTTGTCTAGGTGGCATCACACAAGTGAATGATGCCTAGGATTTGGGTCACATAGCCTGTAATAGTCGTTGCACGTTGCAAAAACCCTCACACCTTCTGTTTTGGGCTGAGCCGCAATAAGGTGAGGTAAAACTTTTGTTCTTCAGACGCGTTCATTGCAAAGACGGTCTTTTTCATGAGGACGAAACAATCTTCCCATGCTGCCATTGTCTTGCTGCGTATGCCTGTTTGTTTACCCCACAGAGATTGGTCCACGAGTCACTGAGAGCCATTCTGCCAAGAGTTTTGAGGCGATATTTCATCGCCACATTTGAATCTACAATCAATTAAAAATGTCGCCATGAAATATTGCATTAAACCTCCCTTTTCTACTCCAAATTTGGGAGGTTTAATGCGATATTTCATCGCACCATTTTGAATGCTGTTGCACTCCCAGCCACAAAGAAAATTTGAAATGATTGTGATAGAGAAAGGATTCTCCTAAATCAATGTGTAGTGTCATAAAATATTAAGAAAGTAATAATATTTAGAGACTACCAAAGAAAAATTTTTCATGGGTGTGATTTCAAATTATTCTTACTGCTGCCAGCTGCCGACGACTTGCACATGTGCGAGTTCTCTCAAATATTGTGCAAAACCAGAGGCACCTCTGTCAACAGTGGTCGATCTCGCGACATTTCACAGGCATTGGACAGAAATGTTGCCTCGAAATGTTGTGAGATGGATCTGTTGATAGATGAGCCTAACAGTTTGTTTGGACACGATTTGGTCCCACGGGGTTTTGTTGTCTCCCCAGAAGAAGTTAGCCATGGTAGAAAAGGTGGTTGTCACGGCCACTATCTTGGTTTCAGTAGTACTCCACCATTTGCCATTTACTTTGCCGTATGTTTCTTTGGCTGCTTGCAATCCTTCTTTTTTGGCGTCGCTGGGCTCAGAACTCATGCCTTCTGGCATCTCCTCTTTTGGTTCCTTTGCCTCTTTTGCATTGGTCTTCACCTTGCTTAACTTTATTTCTGCCTCCTTATATGTCTTAAACAAGACGATACCTTCAAGAGCTTTATTCACCATTCACCGCAATCATGTGGCAGGGGAACTGTTTCTTCATCCTGATGCCTTCCCACATCGCTACACGGCTCTCGACACTATTTGACAACTCAATTCGATGGTGGGTGGCTTCTTGTATGGGTCCATGTCGATGATTTTTTCGGGAATGTATGGAATGGGAGGTTGAAACCGGCCACTGCCATGTTCAACCTCTTGAGACTTGAGTTTTTTGGTCATCTGTTGGATTAACGACATTTTCTGTCTTTTTGTAGGAGTGATGCACCAAAAAGCAGGCTCTTGAATGAACTGTTGGCAGTTATGTTGGAGCTTTATGGGAGATACCTCAGTTGGTTATCTTGGTTGCTGATCAATGGTTGCAGCTGTGGATTTGTTTTTGATGGGGAATTATTTTTGATGGTTTGCTCGCAACTGCAAGGAGGATGCTACTAGCGTTGGTAATGTCCGTAAGGAGTCATCAATTGATAGTGTCTTAAGCAGTTTGTTGGGACAACTTCAGACGGACGAATGTAGAGGTAAAAGTAATTTAGAATTCAATTGTGCTGTTGCATTATATAAAAATGAAAATAGAATTATGCATTAAAACTGATTGAATAGATTTATCGATGTATTAAAAATGCTGCAGCAAACAACCACATTCATTGAGTGGGAGTAATATTGGGAGGGTTCATTCCTTCAATTGACTTAAAATGCCAATTGGATCAGTTTTTGGCCATGGCATTTTTAGGCTGCCATGATTGAGCCATGGATGTTGAAGTCCTGGCGCGATTGGTTGAAGTTAGACAGTAACTTCACCTTAGATCTGAAGTTGTTGCATTTGAACTTCAAAATAATTTCCGTTCCAAAAGACAACTGTAGATCCTGGCCTATGTCAACCAAGTAGCACTTGAATGTTTCCAATGATAATTGATTACAGTGACCATGTGCCATGTCGTAACACGTAAGACCCATAAAACAATAATTTTTATTGAAATCTTACATTCTCTCAACACCAACCACTGAACATTCAAAATTCAGCTGATTTGCAAATACTCCCCCCAACTTTTGAAGGGTTCATAACCAATCATAACTTGATGAATACTAGTGGTAACTAGAGAGAAAGCTCACAATTCAATGAAGAATGATGATAAGCTAAGAAACAGATATCTTCCAATAAATTGCTTGTGCCCTCTATCATGAGACGAGGCTGGTAGCGGCTGAGGATTTGCCTTTGTTGTTATTACGGGTGGTGGTTGCTGCAGTCATGGTTGTTGATTTTTTATGTTGCTGCGGATAGCGCGGGAGCATTTCATGCAAAAATTTTGCAAGTATATTGAGAGCCACATGCACAATGAGTCACATCAAACTCAAAACATCAACTCCCGTATGAATCAAATTTGAACACCATTGAACCCAAACAAGGCTTCTACTCACTCACACATTAGGCCCCTACGGCCGATTGTTCGCTCCTCATTTCTTATTTCTCAGAATCAGAATTCAAATCATATAGGTGCAACGGTCGATATCCAGTTGAAACAAGCAAAAAGAACTGCCCATTACCTTTGAAAGTAGCATTTATGAGCTTATAGTTTGTTGACTAATGCTCCAATCATGAATTGCAGTCCCTTGACCTTTACCTCTTGTTTGACTGCTTTCAGGTGCGAGTAGTCTTCCGAAGGAGAGGGACTCGGTAGTCCTGCTTTGGCTAGG
>JALLAY010000050.1:0-24554 GCA_036939635.1 Cyclotella baltica | reverse complement strand
CTCTGGCATATTTCAAGAGCGTTATACCAATTGAACTACAGTACAAATTTTGTAAATTGGGAAAGAACGTTGTAGTTTTTGGACACAGCTATCAAACTATCAACAAATAATCTACTATAAGACTTCATTTTTTGGCAGAAATGTGTGCTTCAGCAGTTATCTATGCTTGGAGAGATCTTAATGCATTCTGTGGGACGTATCAACACCCAAACATAATATTGTCAATGTCTTACCCTTTGAGGAGACTGGTCTTCCTTCCACTGCATACTGGATTTAAATTGGACTATAAGTACTTCTTTTGCTCGTATGGTAACGGGTTCATCTTTGCGTTTCTGTTGATATTTTAGATGTCATGAATGCCTCAGTTGATTTGGGACAGAAAAAGTTTGCTGGAGTTTAACATTTTTGGCAGAATAAATAACAATTTGTGGAGTCTTATTTTTCAACTTGGGTTTGGATTAATAAAGGGTGAGCCCTATTTAGATATTACATGTCATTGAAAGGTGGTGCATGTAACCTCATCTAGAGCAAGAACCTCTTTCATAGATTTGAGAGGTTTGACACAAGAAGTAATTTTGCTTGTGGTATCTAACATGTTGGGCGCCTTTTTGCCAAAGAGATGATACAATACTGTTTTCTTCCACTTTTTACAACACATTTGGTCTACTCTTTCTCACACAAATCATTTCAATAGATGAGAGGCATCTTCACAACAATGTCCATGATATAAAAATGTTTGAAGTAGGATTGGTTTCATCTCAACATGCAAAAGACATGGAAAATGAATTAGAGATCAGTGCAGAATGCTTTCTCGCAGGAGAAACTGATTCACTATCTCCTAATTGGTCTAGAAACAAATCAAATTGTAAGTTGAACTTTTCCCAATAAATGGCATGGGCAAAATCAGTGGCTGGTGTTCTTTCAGGAAAGTACTGTTGTATTCAAATACAAAATCTGCTTTTAAACAGCAGCTTGGTAGGCAATTTAGTTTCAACAAATCATATTAGATTTTAGGTCTGCACATGGTTCCTTTAACAAAGTTTGTCCATGGAACTAAAACACACTTTCCTCAGGCATTTCTCGTTTTCTTATAAGGGCTTGCAGCAGAATGATCATTCTTCCATTCAAAGAAGTCACACCTGCGACCATATCTTGAATGGCAGCTGTAATACGAACGTCCAGGGTTCTTCGCACTATGACTTGTCTTAACACTCGCAGACTTACCGCAATTACATAGTGGCAACATTTGCATAAAATTGCAAGAATCATCCTTCTCCTTGGAACAAAGATGGATCTTACGGCCACGGTTTTCGGTTTGTTTCACCACGGTCCTTTCAATACAAGGCACTCCACAATCACAGAGATTTCGGACACGTTTATAGGCAACCAAATATTCGACACAAACTTGACTGGAATCATAGACCACGAATTCACGGAATTTTTGAGCAACCTCCCCAGGAAGAGCGATTAGACTGCTGGGCGTTTTCCCATTTGGTAGGTCTGCCAAGCTGTTCCGCTTATCATTGGTGAAGACCTTCATACCGCCATCAACCCTATTTTTAGCATCCTTCGTTGTGATATTTTGCCCGAGCAAAACACGGCAAACGAGCGCATATCTAACGTTATGTGGGTGCATACACTTGCTCTCTTTGTAAATCCTCTTATGCAGTTCTGCAACATTTCCCTCTGATTGATACCTCTCATCATTTGTAGAGTATTGATCAATCTTGGCGGCATTTTCAGCGAAATAAATTCCTCTCCCAAAGAGACCATTTTGAGACAGTTCAGTCTTATGCCCATCAAACAGAATGGAGTGAAGATTCTCAGGACGTGTTCCATGGAGGAGAAATACTTCACCTGCCTCCTTATCCAGAGGGGTGTTGGCAAGTTCAGACATGGGACCTCCGTAACTCTCGGGTATATCGTAATCTGAGTTATCATTGGGACTTTCCCTTTTAACCTTCGACCTAGCTTCATCGAATTGCTCCTGTTGCACTTGGTTGCTAATTTTCCAAGTACCAACAACTTCAAGGCTATCATATCTCGAGTGTGTATAGAACATCATGAACTTTGGATCAACCTCAAACATTCTCTGCAAAACTTCTGCCTTTTTCCAATCCGACAGATACGTGGCATATCCAGGAGTTGCCGGACGTTTCTTTTCAGAGAAATCCAACTTTCTCGGAGCCATAGCAGTTGCAGCTCCCGCCACTTGGGATTCATTCTCAACCCATTCAAAGAAACCGCACCCACCATCTCTACCCTTGGCACAGCACCAAAACTTTTTCCCTTTGTTGGGAGAACCTAATTTAGTCACGGCCCTTTGTACCGATGCTTTACCGCATTTGCAATCGGGACCGGCTTCGTTGTTGAATAATGCCTTGGGGGTTTGATCAGCCCAGTCGAATCTTTCGCAGGAGGAACATTTGTAATAGTGGCGACCGGGAAACTTTGCATTTTCGCTTGACGTGAGCTTCTCACGGACGGTGCCGCATTTGCAGATAGATGTCATCGGAGGACTTGCTTTGCTAGTTGGTAAAAGCTGACCAGGAAATCGGTTAGCCACCTCTGCAAATCGCCGTTGCCATCGTTATCAACGGTTCAGTCAACACAGTTCTCGATTTTATGTTTTGGCTCTAACTCTAACTTGCATCCTCTTGGATGTTGTGTCTTGTGTCTCCCGCCAAAAACATGACAGATGTGATTATTTTGATTTTGAAGGTTGAAGTTGATGAGGCTTGGGGTTTCGAAGAGCCCGAAAGACCCAACGCGAATCAATCAATCTCTACTCCTACTACAATGATTACCGGTTCCAAGAGGTTCCAAGACACATTCACAACAGCCCCACCCTTCACAGCGACTCGATGTTATTGCCTTCAGGTTCAAATGGTTTTCGCTGCGCGCCAAAGAACATCCAGGAACGCTTGTGAAGGGTGCAACAGCCCTCAATAATCATTGCCGATCCTATGCAAATCTGTATCGACCGTGAATTATGTCCTTATTGCAGTACAGCCCTTACGTTCAGCGTTCCCGTGTAAATCCCGGTCCAAACCCCACCAATAAAAAGGGCCTAACAAGAACAAGTTAAATGAAGACTGATTCAACAGGCAAAGCAAAGCACCGCCGACAGCAACGACAGCCGACAGAACTTGATCTATGGACAGAACCAACCGGTGATAAAAAGTAGATGGAATGTCTACAGATAGACGCCTTTCACGACGCCAAGCATTACCAAATCGAATAGACGGGGCGCGGAATGCTCAGTTTTGCACACTACACACTACCCGTTAGATACTAATTCATTGCTCATTCTCTTTAAATAAAGCGACAAAACAAAAATGAAACACAGAAAGTCAACCATGAAACTATTCCAAACAACTCTTCTCCTTACAAGTATAACACTTGCATCATCCGATTCGTTTTCTGGCTTGACCTATGAATCAACCGATGAATCGGCCCAGTCATTAATTGATTACTTTATGGATGTGAGTGGACAAACTGATAGCACCCACAGTCCTGTAAGCAGCGGCGGTAGCAGCAGCAGCAGCACCAGTAGCACAATAGGCACCACATCATACACCACAACCGGCACCACAACCACATCGTCCGTAGAAACAACAACTGAATTCGCCTCATATGACACTGACGTTGAAATTGATTTCATATCAGAGGGATTTACCGAGAGCACACCGCAGAATATATGCGCTCCCTCTTTAGCCGATGCTGAATCTAAACTGTGCAATAATGAACCATTCACAGAATGTCGCTCTCCCTTGGATTGTTCTAGAATGGAGGCTTGTTGGGGGGTTGTTTGTTCAGGAACCACGACATCCACTACGGCTACAGCCTCCGAGACAACGTCAAGCAGTGAGAATTATGAAAGCTCTGAATTTGACGGTGGCTCTGAAATCACACAATTTTACATGCTGGGAAGCGAAAACAAGGATCAAGCCATGATGATGGCCAAGAACAACCCTCAGACGACTACCACTGCCACCTCCATGGTTTTTGTTGAATTATTTTCAAAGTCATCCGAAAGTGAAGGCTCAAGCTCATCACAAGGCAAAGGCTCAAGCTCATCACAAGACAAGGGCTCAAGCTCATCAGACAGCTCCAACATGTCTCAATTCTCCGCTGTATACACCTCATCAACATCAACAACCACAATCTCCTCCAAAATAGAATCAACCCTAACCTCCATCCAAGAAACAATCGACAACGACCTATTCCTATACGAAACCCCCCTCTCCGAATGGATACCCTCCACAGTCTACCGTTTCGACGGGTTCTTTGACGGACTTAAAGTCATGCATTCCGTGGGCGTGGCGGGTAAAAAGCTTTATTTGGGGGCCAATTCTCCAGAGCATGATTTTTTGGGGACGCAGTCTACGGAAGATGAGACCAATTGTCCACATTGTTTTATGTATGGGTTGGTTAATATAGCGGCGTTTTTAGCTCAGGCGATGAAGGAGACGATACGGTATGATGCTTGTGATGAGAATTCTTGGGATAGGGTTGGGAGTTTGGAGATGTATCCTATTAGGTGAGAGTTGGATGGCTGCCTTTGATTGTATTTCTTATTCATCTTATTGAAATACTTATGCTTGATATGTGTTCTTCTTTCAGCAACTCCTGTGGCCAACTAGGTATTATCTACTTTGACTGTCCTCTCTTTTTTACTTGGATTCCTCTTTACTCATCACTTTAATCCATTTTGTTTGATGATCCTTTCAGGCCAGAGCTATCAAGACTATCATTGCTCCGAGGAAGAGAAACACATGGAGTGTCCTGTGGATCCGGAAATGAGCATCACTGCTGTGACTCATGCCAAATGGTGGGGTAGCCCGGGACCACTGATGTGCGGTCCGAAGTCAGAGATTCCTCAGACTGGGTATTGGGGTGAGTACTGTTGGGTAGATTTTTCAGTATATGGTATACGGTGTTGAAGGAAGGTCTTATATCTAACTCTGAACTTGTTTCCACTTAATTTTCAATAGATTATTCTTATGAGTGAGTCTGATACTGTTGTTCAAGTGTTGAGTGAAAGTAATGCCAGACTTATACTTAATTGAAACTGCAAATTTATTTCAACAGATGCAACAATCCATGGGCCAACCCACCTGAATCATGCGATGTGTATGAGGACCAAAAGGCAGGTAAGGCCATCAATGATGAGCCCTATCCTAATGCAGCCGGCCGGACAGACGTTGAAGGATGTTGGTAAGTGGAGCTCCAAGCTTGTTCTAGACTTTTAGTAGCATCCTTGAAGGGGAATTCTCAACTTTACATTTCATTACATTATTTCAGCTGGTGGGGCAGGGGAGTTATTCAAACTTCAGGAGTATGCAATTTTGGCAAGCTCAACTATTTTTTGGGCAAACGAGCCTTCTTAGAAGGTCGTGACAGTCGATACCCCGACATTGACTTTTGTCGTGATCCCGAAATCATATGTACAAGTGAAGAGCACAAGGAACTCAAGTGGATAGCTGGATTCTTTTATTGGGTAGATCAAGTCCAGCCTTATGATAATGGAGGCTGGAACTACTTGGCCGAAGTCAAGAAGTTTGTGGATGGTGGGATGACTGGCGATGCTTTTATTAACAGTGTCTCTGGAATTGTTAATAGGGGGTGTCACAACCCACCCTGTGGGACGGGTGATCTTGATGGTGGCCCAGAGAGAGCTGAGAATTTCTTTCGTATTTTGGATGCACTTGAATTTTCATTTGTGGACGTTGTTCCCATGGAACCGCCAAAGACTGAACCACCTACTTCACTACCCACTACACCTATGCCTGTTGCTGCCACAACTCCTGTCCCGACACCCGCCACAGTCTCTTATACTTGTAGCCAGTCAGTCGAGGCAGGTGCTCTACCCGAAGAGTCTCCTACATCAATGTACCTTATTTATGACTATGAATTACACAGCGATCTTGATGTTGCTGTAAGCCAAGCATTGCAAGAGATCAAGGAAACTGTTTTGTCTGATATTGCTGGAAAGCTGGGATGCACGGAGATGACCAAGAGAAGGCTTCAAGTTTCAGGCGGCAATGTTGTTGGTCTCACGGCAAGTCGTTCCGATCTGCCAGATCCTGATGCTGGTGAGTAGTGTATTCTTTATAGACCTAAAAGGTGCCTCATACACACCAAAATTTGACCTGAATATGCCTTGTTTCTTCTGTAGCTGGCTGTCTTGTAGAAGTAGATGTCAACGAACCCACAGTTTGCACACCTATAAAGGGTGAAATCAAAGTCTTTGCAGAGGCTGGATTAAGTGACGAGGACTTACAAAGCGTAGCGGAATATCTCAAATCGTCAATACGAGACAACATGGACTCGGGGCTTTATGAGTCAGACAAGGTGAAGCGTGTGACATGGATAGGGGATCGTAATCTCTACATGAAAGAAATGAATCATCAACCACCAGCCCCAATCATCCAGACTGAGCCCATAGACGACTCTGAATTTGATTGGATTAAAATTGCCATGTATTCTCTTGCTGGAGTTTGTGCCTTTTTGCTTTGTCTTCTTTGCATGATAATTCCATCCACTAGGCGCAAGAGTCCAAGTCATGACGAGGAGCTTGCAATGGTGGAGTATATGAATGCTCACAAAGAAAGTCAGTACAAAGGAGACTTCATAGACCCTCAAGATGCTATCCAGCGCAGGACTGAACGTTTGCGAGCAGTTCAACGAGGAGGGCCTCTTCTGGAAAGTGAGGCTACGGCGGAAGAAAGCGACGACGACAGCTATTTCCGCAGAAGGCATTCCATGCAGAAGCAACACGTGGATGGTGGGCCACCAGTTCTGAGAATAGAACCAAGGAGGCAATCAGCTAGTGCACCAGCCCATAATGCGATCGTACCACATGCTGACCCCGAGGAATGTGAAGCTATTCAATATCATCCTCAACAACGTGGAGGAGTTGATTCTGAACATTCAAGTGAAGAGGAGGAGAACGAACATCCGTCTCGTCGACGTAGACATACAATGAATCATGATCCGCGCGCAAATGCAGAGCGACACCGGAGGAGAAGCACACGGTCAAATGCGAATGGCATGACGAAAGAAGAGAGGCAGCGACGGATTGAAAGGACTAGATCGAACCGTCATTAAATCCTCGTTCCATCCCTACCTAAGTTTATTAATATTTTTTTGTTCCACTACTTATAGTTGTGATGGCGAAGTGTTGTAGTACAATAATGAAAAGCACCATAAGGTAGCGACTAAACACTGCCTTTGTACTGTGTGACAGTAGGGCAGATGTTAATAGTGATTTACTGACATATAGTACCAAAAAAGTTACAGACCACTCTCCCCTATAAGGTTCTGGAAACCAACACCTATTCCATAAGCAATTCCACCACCTGCAACTGTGATTGACAAATTCTCTAAGGCACTAACAATGAAGTTTCCCCGTGTAGCCCAACTCTTCACTGCACCTACAATGCACAAACCAATGCAAGTGGCAATGCCAGCTGCAAGTAAACCATGGTACGAATTTGAGACACACGCAAAAGGGACAGTGGATGGAAGGGCACCTAAGAAAAAACAACCGAAAGATGTACCACCTGCCACAAATGGTGACCTTATTTCATCATCAATTACTCCCAGTTCCAAAGCAACCATTATTTTGAGCAATGCATCTGAATTAGCAGCATAGTGCTTTTTGATCAATCGTCTCAGTTCTTGAATATCCTCTTGAGAAGTTTGTGATAGATCTTTTGAGTTAGATGAAATAGCAGGTTCTTGAGAGGATTGTGATAAATCGTTTAAATTAGGCGAAGATGCAGGTATGCCTATCAGAGCTAGTAGGTTTGATAGCTCTTGCATTTCTTCAGAGTGGTAGTTAGCAATATGACCTTGCTCTAGTTTGATTTCCTACGTTGTTTTTTGGCAGGAACTAAAATTATGCTGCTGTTAGCAATTAAATATGCAAAATTGGGTAGTAACTTACCCCTCTCATTACCTCATTCTGACTCTTTGTTGCCACAAACTCTCCAGCAAACATACTGATTGCACCAGCTATGGCCCCAGAAACAGCTGTGAGCAACACTGCTGTCACATCCATTCCACCACCCACTACTCCAGCAACTAGTAGCAATGTTGAAACCAATCCGTCATTTACACCAAGCATCATATCACGATAGTATTGACGAGTTTTCTGGAGATGTTCATAGTGTGAAGGATGTTGCGACGAGCCAATTACCTGTTGCCGGCTAGTTGACTCAACACTGTTTATTGTTGATTCTAGATGAGTATTCGAGTTCTCGATCACGTGCATGCTTAGACCATTATGTTTCGACGAAGGGTTTGATGAGTCAAGTTGAATATGCTCTGAATGTCCGAGGCTCCCGTAGGATGACTCCCGAGGGACAATGCCGCTTTCCATGTCATTTATATTTGTATGTTTTGTATTTGCTACCATAGCTCTAAATCTGAATGGTGTTCTATTTCTTTCTTGTCTTTGATTTCGTTGTATGTAATCTATTAGTTGAAGGTGAAATGAAGGCACCATTGATATAAACGCGTGATGGATGATGCATTCGTCTTAGTGGTGTCGTCAAATGGGTGAGGCGAGCAGTTCGCGGTTCGCGTCCCTGATTTGAAAACTTATGAATTGACCAAAAAGGTATATCCTCTTATCAACCATAATCAATACTTTTATGAAAAATTAATACCTGTAAAAATTACAATCATTTTGACGATGTACGGTGAGACTCACTAAAACCCCTTCATTCAAAGTTGTCCTCTTCATATTATGGCGGCACTGCTGCACTTCTTTCAATTGCAGATTATTTGTCCAATGTCCAATGATGCTTAGATTAGAGAGTTGGTGTCTATAGTAGCTTCTAGTGTAGCAAACACATTCAAATTTGGTGATTTCTGGATCATACAACCTGAACACCACCCTTTTGTGACAGACTGGAACAAAAGTTTTCCAAATCCCACTCAAGGCCCCAAGAAAGTAGCTCTAAACTTATTCATATCTACAATCAAGACAAACTCGATGAAACGATCCTCTCTGTTCATTGAGCCACACTTGTAATGATGAAAATGAATTCAATCCATTCATATCATCCATTGCATTGGCTGTAGAAAAAAATACTGCAGAAATTTACAACCCCCAACTAATATCATCTAAATCAAGAATGGGTGATTAGCTTCAAAGAAGTGCTCAAGTAATGATTTCCACTTTGCTTGCAATGCAAAAGATGCTAATAATGAATACAACAACACATTTTTAGCTTAACCACCAATGCAAGTGCTTGATTTTGTGCATGCAACCATACAAGCAAGTGCAAAAAGGCTCTCCTTTGTTTAAAACCATTTTTCAAATGTTTCCCTTGAAGCAAGTCATCGTTACAATTACCCAACAAAAGATTTCAAACTCGCTCTAATTAAATCAAGTTGTTGATCACAAAATAATCCCTCAGATGGCACCAAATATAGCATTGAAGAAAATATCGTTACCAGATCTAGCTTGGATTTATCAAGAAGGAGCCATTCTTTGATATTGATATACAATACTGAGTCAAGCATACAAAATAACGCAGCACAGCCATGTTCTCTTCCTGTTGAATCATCTAATGCTTGTATTACGTTACTTACGAAACACAACAATATGCAAATGTTGGCAGATTCCCAATAGACTTGTGCGATCGGCGATGCGGCGCAGAGCCGATCCATCATTCATAGTTGATTGTTGTGTAGATTAACGTCTCATTATTTAGTCATGTACTTATCAATGTGACCTATGTGTGCGCTTTGTTTAGCAGAACAAACAGAAAGAAGTTGGTAGTGATTGTAATACACAGTGACAACCTCTCTTGGAGCATATCTTTGATTTTACGGGTGATATATATGTTTTACCTTTGTGCAATTGGAATCCTCACAAAAAGTCACCAAAACTTGTTAGGTATTTTGATTTTGAAATTCAAAACAAGTTTAAATAGCATAAATTCCCTCTAATCAAACATGATCACTGTTATGAGCCTCACTGGTCAAAGAAACAAGAAAATGCAGTCAAAGAATTCTCAATTGAATGCCAAATTAGTTGTATTCAATGTCATTTAGGGAATGAAGAAAACAATTATGGGATTGCAATGTGTTTTGCTGTCTCTCTTGCTCAGAATTATATGCACAAACACAATTTTCTTTCTAGTTGTCATATTATATACCATTGATGGAATTAATTTTGTCAATGTCAATTGCACAGATAATGTTGTAAATGCTGAGACATTTTGTTGTCACACATTTGATAAGTTGTTTGATTACACAGATTGAGAAACAATTATTTCTTAAAAAACATAATCCAATGTTAATGATGTCTTAGATGATCCATACCTAAGAACTCATTATTATTCTGCTCTTTACCAGTGCTCAAATTTATTTCTATTTGCCCTCTTTACCATTTATTGCCTGCATTCTGTTTAGCAACATCAGCATTTGCTGGTGCTATTGCCATTTAATGGCAGACAAGAGCACAGCAAACAACAAAATCATATAGTTCTCAGGATGACAAACATGAGTAGATAAATGAATCCAGATCCAGCTGGAGATCCAAGAATGGTGAAGCATACAATCAGTTTTGACCCATCAGGGTATATAAGAATACAAAGGAAACATCACTGGAGCATCTAAAATAATTTATTTTCAAAAACCTGCCCTGAATTTGGTGCCTGGAAATGGAAATCACAAAACTATGTGGAGACACTGAAAAATCCTGTCTGGTAACTTTTAAGGTATTGTAAGACCAAATTACCCATACAAATTTGACTTTCTAAAGTCAAATTTGTATGGGTAATTTGGTCTTACAATACCTTAAAAGCGTCGCTAATTCTAAAGTCAAATGTGTATGGGTAATTTGTAATTTGGTCTTACAATACCTTAAAAGTACATAAAAAAGAATTCCAGTAAAGATAAAAAAGAATTCCAGCAAAGAAAATGCCTCCTGACTTGAGGTTTATCATCTACAGATCATAACAGGACTACTGCACTTCTTGCTGACTGTATAAAAAGTCAGACTTGGTTATTTTAGTCTCCCACAGTGATGTATAATTTTCGCCTCTGCTACTGCCACAGACCAAAGTTTTTATCACAAATTAGGATCAAATACAAATACATACAAGATGCACAAGCAATTATCATCGTTGTTTGATGATTTTGCGGAGTATGCTGCAAAGTTAATTGACCAAATGATATATATTGTCATGTTGTGATCTAATAGAGAAATGATGTTTCAGTGTTACCTTTAATCACTCATTGAGACTGCCTCAACTCTTTACTTCTTGACTCTTGACCTGTGCTATTTTGTAAAAATCGGCCAGTGGATAGGTTGCACTTGGCCATAATCTGTGCCGAATAAGGATGACATTTCCGTAGTTCACACAATATAACGCTTTATGAAATTTCCAGAGCGGCTTATCAATTGTTGAACAAAATGGTGCCAGAGCGAAGGGCATTATCGAGAAATTTACGGGTTCCGTGCAGGTTTTGATTGATTGCTGCATAAATGAATGAGAAAGCAGGGTCTCACGAGTTAAATATGAGCTGTAATGCGTGAACCCAAATGTATCAGATCGGGCTAATTAGCGAAGAAAATTTTGAAAGGGCTCAGAGCGGCTAGATGTGTGAGCGTTCTATTGTGTGAATTACGGTAAAGAGATACTAGAGGTCACACATTAAACCTGCCTTTTATTCTGAAATAGTCTTGGTTAGAGCCCCATTTAGTCTATGGGGACCAAAATACAAAGAATGGATTTGGGAAGCAAGGAAGAAAATATTTTCACAAGATTTAATCTCTGCATTCCCAGGCAATAACCTGAACCTGAATCAAGAAAGCAGATCACATCAAATCACATCCATCAACCAACAAAACTACCGTACAAATGAAGGCCATCATGACCATTGCTTGGATTGATCACAAAGGATTGATTGCTAAGTTCTGACTGGCATCTGATGACAACAAATTGAACTCAGGTTAGAGAGCAGAAAATAACAGAGCACTGCAATCTGATCAACGATCTACCAACAAAAACCAGCGTCTAATATTCTTGGTTATTGCTGTGAGTCACTCTTTCATAAAAATACCAAGTCAAGCACACTAAATGGTATTAGATCTCAAATTTTAATCAGCAATGATTTGTATAGTTTGATGAACTACTGCTTTTCATACGTTATTTATGAAACCAAGCAGTAAAAAGCAATAAAATCAAATAAAGCAAATGACACTTCCAATAGTAATAGAGGAGTATCTGTTTCTTGAACATACAGTTCACCCAAATGCTATAACCAAGCATTTAGTATGTATCAGAGAGTAGCTCATAAATTTAGACAGTTTGTGATAATTTTAATAAGAATAACCAGGCTAAATTAAGCACCACTGTAGTTGAGAACTTTATTCTTGCACCTTAGAGAAGAGTAATTTGTAGTCAAATGTAGAATTAATTTAAAAAGTTTTGCATGTTGCATGACTAATCAAGAAACATGAACACAAATGATGCTGATTCCTGAGTCTTTGCAAAAATGACATCTCAATTTGATTCTGATATTGGGCGCTGTGAGAAAGATCAACCCTTCCCAATCCCAACGACGCATGACGTCAGGGATAATTTTTCGTAACTAAGTAATCAGTGGAATTTGAACTATACGACCACGACATGTCATTGTCTGCTAATACAAAAAAACTAATTAACAATGAGTATACTGGAATTTGATCAAGCAATCTCCAGCCTTGACAAATTTCATACAGTTTTGTAGTACCTTTAACATATTTCGATTATATACTCTTTGTTGATGTGCCCCCTTTGGGAAGAAGGTCTCCACAGCAGCTTGTCTTCCTGGTGGCTCAACTTCCCGACATAGTGTCATCCTGACAGCACTTCTTTCTGATCACATGCAAAAAATAAATAAAATGATGTGACAAGATTCGCATTGATGTCCACAAAGATTACTAGGCCAGCACAGAGCTTCAAGCTGCAGTTGTATAGTTGGAAAGTTCAGGTTCCAACAACAGTGGTGCTCCAGTTAGCTTGAGCCAAGTCTTCTGAGGACAATTAGTCTATTGGCAATTAGGTCACCCCGGTAGCTTTTATTATTAAATGACGACCTAAGTCACAAAATGCAATCCATTTCATCAAAGCGATAATAAACAAATGAGGAAATTGGCGAGAATTGTACTGTGCACTGATACCTTTATTATTGAACAGTTAAACATGTGTTTGAATTTTTACTGGCGATAGAAATATTTAAACTGTAATGTTTTGAAACTAGTAGGTGATGCAAAAATTGAATCCTATTTTTAATTATAAGTTGATATGATAAATGTATTCTCTAATTGCAAGAATCAATGCAACATTGAACGAGTGCCTCTCAACACCCCTTGGCAGAATATACTACTGAGTCTAAGTGTTTCCTGGTATTATCACATGTTTGCCCCTTTTGCTTTTTTGAAGTGATATTTCCAGGCAAATTACATTTCAGTTTTCATACCCTGAGCCAATCATACAAAAAGGAAAATACCACCTGATAGGACTATTCATGCCATTAATCACAAATGCACTAATAGTAATGTTTTAAATATAACTAAGTTTTAATGTTGAAACAGATGAAAGTTGGTTTATGTACAAATTAATGAACATTATTTCTTGCATGAAAAGTAAGAATCTATTTTTGATTTCTTGGAAGGTTTTGATTCTCTACAAACCTGTTTGTCATGGCTTTTTCGTTTAGTGCTGGAATATTTTTCAATCCGCGAGAGAACAGCATGCTCTTTATCATATGATGACTGGAGCTTGAAAGCCATGGCTGCATCTTTATCCATGTTTTGATTAGGTTGGATTCCAGCAGGAGGTCTAGTTGTCAATTCATTGTCATATGTGTTTTGAAGCTGCCTAGCTATTTCTTCATCTGTCAGTTTGGTTTCAATTCGTTCAGGCGACGCATCTGCAACTCTGGCAATGTTTTCTGCTGCATCATCTTCCTTGACAGCAATATTACCACATTCCATTGCACCTTTCAACAGGTTATTTTGGAGGCATGATGGATTCTTTATGCTTGAAGAGAAGAATGCATGTATACCACTTGGTTTAGCAGGGCGTTTTTGCTTCATGCTGCTGCTATTTGTATTGCAATGGTTCTTCGGTGCTTTCACTGGAGATTTGTTGGTTTCAGCAGTAAAGAAGGATTCAATCCCCTTTGCTGGCCGATCAACAAAATCAATTGCACTATAACCAAGGCGGATAACTGTTGAGTGTCCACTCTCTGTAAGGACCTTACGAGTGTTCTCAACAAGTCGTTTGACACGAGCACCAAAGTCTCTGTCTGTTGGAAATGTAAGGCGTACTGATCTCCCAATCCACGGGCCACCTGCAGTGGATTGTATGTTAGCAACATTGAAGAGTTAAAAAGGGCAAAATGATACCGAGAATTAAATGGACACACCATACTCTGTGGTATAACCCAAAGTGCAAGACTTGGGCATTCGATTATTTCTCCCAGTATCCAACTCTACCCTTTTCATAATGTCACGCGCGAGTAATTCTGTCCACTTCTCAAGTTCAGGGTATGACACCCCATTAAAACTTTTAAAGGCTGTGATGGACTTGGGCAGAACTTTCAGTGTCGACTTAACTTCTTCCGTACAGATACCTCTGCAGGCGTCAAAGACCCATCTACCAGACTCTTCTCCAATACCCTTAATGAGGTCATCCAGTGAGAGCAAACGGGCTATTGACCCCATGTTTGTTTCTGACTCTGGCAACAGACTCAATACCTAAAAGTCAACGAAAGAGCTGCTGAGTTAAGAACTTCATTTTATAAGCTTGAGATTTGACACGACTTACCTTTTTGCCCAACTTGCCCCCTAGCATCCTAGCCTTTTTGATGGGTGTTTCGTCCATCACCTAACACAGAAGATTGAAAATGAGACAATAACATCCTGTTAAACAGACTTTTCAATAGCAAATGCGAATTTTCAGATGTTGGCTGTAAGATTCAACTACTCCATACCTTTGGGATGGCACCAGGAAAAATCACTGCCTGTCCGTTGGGTTTGCCATACGTTGCTCCAAGCTTACCCACCAATTTACTCGTAGATATCCCTGCAGAGAGCGTAAACCTTAATTCCTCAAACACCGCCCGACGTACAACTCGTGCAATGTGGCATCCCAAGACCAATGCTCTCTCATGGCTAATTTCACTGGGATGAATATTGCTTTCATCACATATTGTTGTTTCCTGAAGAGATTTGAGTGCTTCTGTTTGACAAGATGAGCGAAATCGTATTTCTGTTGATGGCAAGCCTTCATTCTCGTCTCTGTCCCGATGATTATCAGTATCTGATTCGTCTATTGTGTTATCTGGGTTGTTGCAAAATGCAGTGACATCAATAAATAACTCATCAATCGAGGCTCTTTCTAATATATAGTTCTTTTTTCCCAAGTTGCTTGCCAGAGTCTAGAAATTGAAGGCAAGAACGTATAAGAATGCAGCTTGATTAATTTTGATGCATCAACATAAACATTTACAAGTAGACTTATGACATACCTCGTCAATGAGTGAAAATATCCTAGAGGATGCCAGCCTGTACCTATGCCAAAAAGAAGTGTGATCAGATGCCAAGATTAGTCACCATCAAGCAACATGATTAAACAATCGTAGAGTTCTAAAAGTCCTAACCTATCCAAACACGCCTTCCCCTCATTCCTCGACCTCATGAGATTCTTTTCACGTTTGTACATTTCCTCTCGAACATGGGGAGGTTGATTAAATTCCGCATCATAAGATGCTTTAACATCTTCTTCCATCTGAATTTCAGGTTTGTCATTATCAATACTGTCGCCCGGAGTTCCGCTTTGACTCTGTGTTGCCGAGTCCGTCTTTTCTTGCCCCCGCTCTCCACCGGCACCGACAGCATCATTTAATGTAGTCACAGGTAAATGAATTGCAACGCATTCCCCTTTGGATTTCTCAAGAATCTTTTCAAATGAGTCCCCTCTCACTATACCGAATTTTCTTGCGGGGTAGCTTACTGCAAGAGCCGAATTCCACTTTTGATTGTACAAATGAAGATAGATTGAACAACAAGGATGCAAAATGAGTACATACAAATAAATTATTTTACAATTTAGTAGTGTAAAATAAAAAGTAATCACAAATAATCACCTGAATCAAAGCTAGCGGAATCTCTGGATCCAACCCCAAACGAACCGTTTCACACTGAGCATAGAAGCAGTCCATGTCAAGGAGGAGAATGACTCGTTGTTGATCTTCCTGTTTTTTAAGGCTGCGCCCTTTTGACTTTAGTGGTTTTGGTGGCGTGCTCATGGGTAGACGGGTAGGGTTTTGAGATAGCTGTAAGACTTGCCGTCGCCAAATGTTTCTTCTCATCATTCAGCGCATCGGTCATGAGCTGTCATGAGGATGGATCATGGATGTTTTGTTTCTGCATTCCGTTAGACCTGTCGGAAATTTATCAGTTTTACAAAGTTCTCTGTGGACAAAAAGTCTTTTCCTTCACTCCCCCCTCTCGTTACATTGAATCATTGAGTCGGTGTTTTGGCGCGAAACGCAGTCGGATTTTCAATTTACTTACTAGGATCCCTCAAGGATACCTTTTAAATAAAAGATACACTACCTGTGTCATTCATAAACATCATTTTTGATTCATATAATCATTAAGTCAAATAACCGTCGAATCATTTGAAGGTATCCTTCAATACATGAATATGAAAGGTAAGAAGGCTCGTCTCCCCTCAAATGGCGACGGCTGAAACGCGAAATAGACAGACTTGAAAAACGCTTCAAACACCATGATGCCACCAGCAACGTTCACGTTCAACGCTGCCGCTTGACCCCATCCACCGAAACGATTGAATTAATAGCCACCCCCGTTCAATTATCAGTGAGTTCTGATTTTGTCATCCCCATTAGTTGTTTTTCACGGACTGTCGATTTTGCGTGCCTCGGGCGGGGCACACCCCCATTTGTATTTGAGTTTGGGGCCGCGGACTTCTGTGTTTTATGCATTGACCGTGTTGAATTCTGCCGTGGTCTCCGGGCTACAAATTCGCCCACCGCCATTGGCGTAGTGATTGATTAAGATTATTCAGGAGTCGGCTTGTTCGTGTGTTCGTTCGTTGCTTTAATTTCAGCAGCTGTCCCTTCAATTGGTGCGTTCATTATTGGTTCTTGATAAAGGTATCTTTTAAAAGTCGTTTTTGATGCTTGTGATTATACGAATCGGCACCGATGCCGGATATTGCTCATGGACCCGAACAACATTTATTACGCCGACGATGAGCTTTGTTGTTTGGCACTACCCTATTTGAGACTGCTAGCTCTACCCTGAGTGTGCTGGTTTTAGATTGGCGGCAATGTAGCCGTTTCTGAGCTACTGAGCCGAGAGAGAAAGACCCATTGACTCTCAATTGCACGACGCGGTGGCTCCTTCCGGTCAGCTTTGCCTCTTTATGCCGTGCTGTGTGTCTGGTTGTCTCGTTTCATTTGCTATTGATCGGCCAAATCTCCATTGTCTTTTGGTCAACAGTGTACGGTGTAGCCAGTGACAGCTAGATGACTTAGTGAAGGCATGAATCTGAGTAGCCGGCAGACACTGTGGTTGCATCGTCTCTGACGTGTGATCTGCATTATGTGCTGATGTTTGCCGATAGTGTTGCCATAGAGGAGAAGAATAACCATGATATTTTGTTTCCGTGTTTTGGGCATGAAACATTACTCGGTGATTTTTATCCATGTGAATTGGCAGTGGTGTGTTGTTATGTTGCCTATTTCTTGATGCTTACACTGCCATGAATAAAAGTTGCTGGAATACAAAACAGCTTACTTCGTTTAAGGCTTGTCTTTTTACCTTCGTTTGATGTTAGTGCACATATTTGCTGTAGACACTTATTATGCCTTAGCTTCATGGATGCTGTTACGCCTCATGGGCTTTATTATTTCAACTGGTACAAAATGAAGATTTTTATTTGCTCATGCTAATCGATTCTAACAAATTTTGTTTCATTTCTCTTTAGTTCTACTTCTTACACAGAAAATTCATTTAACTGAAACCACTTCACTTCAACTTTAACCTATAACACATCATAAAAAAACACATAGGCCGGCCAGCAAGTAAAAAAAACAACTAACACACAACCATGTCCAAGAAACCTAAGAAGACCACAGGCTCTTCTCGTATGCCTCAAATAGACCCACTCCTTATTGCCCGTGGCATGTCCTCACGCTATCTTTCAGCCAAGACACCCACTATTTCTGCTCTATCCAAAGATGAAATTGAAAAGGACTTGAGACACATGGAAGCCTATCGTAATGCCTGTATTGGGTACAACCAACAATTCTTTGTCTTCAAGAACCAAGAATCAGTCAAGGGTGGGACATTTGGCATGTTTGCTCCTCACCCCAATGGAGAAGGAGGATCACTAGACCTTAAGCCAGCATCTCTCGAAGGATCCTCCTACTTTGCCATGCCGTCCAAAATTGACCCGGAGGAAGAAAAACGATTGACTGTACTGCGTAAGAAGATCTCGCTGTCGGAATTTAAAAGAGAGCAGCTTGAGACTGAGTACCTCTCACTTCGTGCGCATTATGTACATGCCAGTCAGTTGGTACGTAAGACTCGTACTTATGAGTTTGGGAGGTGGAAATTGTTACGTGAGGTAATGGAACGCAGGGGTAAGGTTTTGGGTTTGATGAGGGTACTGGTTGCTATGGCGAGGGATGTAGAGGCGGCAATCGTTCATAGAGGGAAGCTGTTGCAAGATGGAGCTGATACTGGTATGAATGTGGCGACAGGTGCTACTGGAGCAGCAGCGGATAGTGCTACATCTGCACCTACTGAAAGTAAAACAACCGAAACTGGAGGAACTAAACCCGACTACACGACACGCAACTTGTACGAAATGTGGACTGGCATCGAAGACAAACTCAAACAAGCTGAGGCGGCATGTGTCCAGCTCGAAACACCCTCAGAATTGCTCCAAATGATGATATCACCTGACACTCCTCACTCTCAGCAGCAGAACTCTCACCCAACACACAATTACTCGACACGATCTCCAACCAAACGCAACCCCGAAGATGACAAAAAAGGAAGGAAGCGGAGCAGCAGTGTTAGCACTGCTGATGAATCTGCACCCGCCTCTTCTAATGGAGAGTCCAAAAAGAGTAAAGGCGGCAACAGGAACAGCTTGGGACCTCAAATTATCCCCTGGGATTCCATGGTGGAGCCTTCGACACCTTACGGGGTTCCTATCTTGTTGTCGTGTCTGAGTTCGGCTACCGACAAGGCCGTTGGATATTGTAAGTCTGATAATTGTACTGTCGTGTTGATTCCATTGCTTTCATGACAAGCTCATTTTTCTTGAACAGTGTCTGATATCAAAGATCCCAAGTCAATAACCTGGTTCGAAAACTCTCTACCGGCATCCACCGCAGCCTATCATTCCGATGCCGAGGAAGTTGCCAAGCTTACAGAGGAAGCTCGTCTCCTGGAGGAAGAAATGAATAAAGAGATTGTGATGAATACCGAGTTGCAGAAGCAAATTATCAAGTCCAGGGAGAGGAATGATCAGATGGTGGCGATGGTGCAGTTGTTGAGGACTGAGACTGAAGCGGCTCTTGAAAGGTGAGTTTGTGTTTCCAAGTGCACTATCTATGTTGTATTTGATGCATCTGATAAACTTTCAAAATCTCTCACACCAGGCACAACACCATCATGGAGTCGCCCGAGGCACGAGCCAAGGCAGCAGAGCTCCACAGACAAGCACAGGAGGCAGAGAAACTCAAGAATCCCATGGTAGGAGAAGGTGACGAGGAAGAACACGAAGAGGGCGAGAACGATGGAGATATTGAAGAAAATGAGGTTGATTCAGAGGAAGAGGAGTCTGAAGGCGAGGTATCTAATGATGAAGATGAGAATGGTGAAGAAGAGGAAAGGTAAGCACCATTCCTAGGTCCCCATGAACCCATTAGCTGTCACTTATGTCGGTTTTCGCAACTCATATTGGAATTAATGCACACCAATCTACAGAGAGGATGTGAAAATTAAAGAAATTACGGTTGATGGACATTCCGACGGAGTGGAATCCGATGAAGAATCTGAAGAAGGGGAAATAGCCGAAGATGAAGACATGGAAGAAGGCTTTGAAGAACCCACCGAAGACGGACCCAGGAAACGTGGCTACGACGAAGAGCCGGCAGGCGACGAAGAGAGTTCAAGTTTGACGCCACCCAATCAGGGCGCCTACAGGAAAAGGAGGAGATTTTGACCCTGTCACTTGTACTTGACAAAAGATCACATCTCAAATCTTTACAATCTGTACTCTGTTCGTTCTGTTTCTCAAATTAATCGTATTGCCCTCAGAATGACACTGTTCATCATGGTGGACTTTGTCTGCCTTACATAACGCTTTAAAATCAGTTTCTATCAAGCAACATAGTCTTGAGGCTTTCAGGTCTCACAATTTCTAATACTTATGACGAGCAAAAACAAAGAGTTACCGAACGAATTAGATTAATTATGTAGTTAATGTGAGCAATTTACCTCATGCACAAGCTACCCATGAATAGTCAAAGAAGTGAGCTATTGTGCATTTAATTCTAGTAAGGTACCAAACTTGTATCGAACATAGCAATTAGTAATGTTTGAACCTCACAGTTGGTTGAACTTCTCTCATCAACAAAATCACATGAGCTGTTTTGTTGTTGTAACTTGTGTTAAATATGAATTAGTATCAGCCGAACGAAGGCAGTTCCCCATCATGAAGACTCATCAATTATACAGTAATGAGTCCCCGGTTGCATACTTATTTATCATCGAATATATGCATTGCTGTACAAAGAGCTGTAGTAACGGCAAGCTCTTTTGCATTATTTGTACACCTCTTTCAGAATTGGACTCATCATTACCAAGATATTTCACCCGTGGCATCCCTAAGCCTTGGGTTTATCCCCACTGACATTATCAACTTCACTCGGTTCAATCCCCGCCTGATCCATAAGTTCACTAATGCTCTTTTCGAGATCATCAATTTTAGTTCCCATGTCGTCGATTCTTCCGAGGATTGTGTCACTTAGTCTGGAGAAGCGGGTTTGCTTTGTAGAGACGTGATGCAGGGTTCGGTTAGATTTGTAGACGAATATTGTTTTGCAAATCAAAATTAGATGCATTTTTTAATTGCAAAAGAACTAAAGACTCACCATGTTGTCCATCAACTCTTTCACAAACACATCCAAATCCTCCGGACTGTCCATTTGATTCAATTTATTTGCAGTGGAGTCTTCTGTTTTAGATTCCATGGTTTGTTCTTGATGGCGAGAGAGAAGAATTGCAAGCTATGAGTCTGTGCGAGAGGAGGAATTTAAAATTCAACGTCACCCTCTGAATCGATGCACACTTTCAAATCATACAGGAATGCAGCCTCACCTACTACTCAATCCTTCTTTCCCACGGGATCTCTTTGGTGCAGTTGTTACTTTACCGGGGTTGGGGTTTTCCTTCGCCACTACGGGCTCCGTCGACTGTCGATTTTGATAGATTTTGATTTTTGATTTCACCAAAAATAGGCGACCATCGACCATGGAACAGCATGGAACGACCGTTGGCGTTTTTCAAACTCAAATCCCCTTCAACTTCAATTGAAGTGTATCCGCTGCCAATCTTTTTTCCAACCAATCTTGGAGTCGTCACTCTCCGACTCGATACTTTCTCATTCTTAACCTTTAGCTCCATAATTCCACATTCTCAAAAGTCTCTTATTTTATTCCTTCGTGCTATCAAGATTGACATCTTCTTATCTTCTCACCTTTGAAAAACATGTTCATGTCTTTAACTTGCTTTAACGCTTAATTAATTGAATCAACGGTGCCAAGAATGGCATCAAGATTTGATTCCAGATGGTTTGGCGCCATTTTTGTCCGTGAAAATTTGATGGGATTTGCAAATTTGACACACATCATCAAGTGCACAAGTAGGTACCTAAGGGACGACCGTCCATCATGGAACGTTGCTCTCTCGATGCCGATTCTTCAAACGAATGCCGATGGATGGACGATCGGTTATTCTTGCACAAAGGGCTCTCCGTTCTCAGTGAATGACCCCCCGTTCATTTGGGAACTCATCAATTAAACTTCCGCAACGTAACCATGTCCTACACCAACTCAACACCCTGCGATTCCAACGACTACCAACTAACCCTCTACTCTTCCCTCCTCAACGATGACGAATACACATTAAACATCTTACCGTGCAAGAATGGAACAGCGGTCGTGAATGAAGAGGGAGGGATGTTGGTTTCGGGAGGAGGAGGGGAGGGTGGTGTGGATGCCACTGTTCCCAGTCGGACTACCGAGTGGTTTTTGGAGGATGGGGGATGTGGGGATGGGGGTGCTACTACGTCGGCGACTGTGGGTGGAGTTACAACTACAGAGGCTGTGACAACTGCTGCACCTGTTACTACCGAGGCAGCGGAATCTGAAATTGTTTCTGACACAAAAGACAACGAGGAAGACTCGTCAGAATCAAATGCAGATACTGATCAAGACAGTGATGAATCAGTTGACCTTGTTTCATCCCAAATCAGTGGAGAAAGTGACGAGACAAACGACAGCACTGAAGAGGAAACAACAGGAGCAAATGATGCCACTGATAACACCACCGAGGAAACGGAGAAAGAATCAGGCACCACCACTGAAGAAGAAACGAATGAAACAGTTGAAGCAGACGAAACTGCCGAAGCAGACAGCACCAAAACAGAGGAGACAGTTGACGAAACCACTAAAGACAGTCAAGAAATCCACCAGGAAACAACTGAAACATCCACATTCTACACATGTCACCCTGACCCATCCGCTTTACTATCTGGAGAATTCTCTCCTGATGATTCTTCTGCTACCAAATATGAAGTTGTCTATGACTACGAACTGTTCACCACAAATGATGACATTAAAGACACTATAAATCAATTGGAGAATGTAATGGCTTTAGAATTGGCAAATCATTTTGGGTTGGTGGATTGTACGCAGAAAAGATTTGTTAGAAGGACATTGAGGAAAAAGAGAAGTGATGAGGGGATTGTTGCTTTGGATTCTGAACCGGTGGATGAGGTTTTGGAGGGGCAGTGTGAGTTACAATATGCTTTTAGTGTTTATTTGGTTTGCCCTTGAAACAAAGGCTATTGGTTTGTGTCTGACTCATTTCTTGTTATTGACAGCCTGCACAACATCTTCAGAGCCAGATACAACATGCACCCCTATAAGAGGTTACATGACTGTCTGGTCTGAAACTGACGACACATCAGACGTTTTGAAAAGCATTGAGGCAGACATGACTAATGGAAGCTATCAATCTGACACCATTTCAAAACTGGTTTACATTGGTACTCCCACAACATCAGAATCTGAACCTCAAACCTCCGAATCTCAAATTGCAGAAGCCAACGGATCAACCCAATCCCAACAAATGGAATCAACAACAACAGACTCAGCAACCTCAGTCTTTCTCCCCGTAGGCATAACCATCTTCCTCCTATCTCTAATCTGCATCTCTCTCTACGTCGTCCGCCGACGCCGTAACAATGACGACCGTAACGGTCCCAAGCCAACCCAACACCAGCAGCATCAGACGCTGGAAGCACCGCCCACAATGGATTTAGAGGATGATATTAATTTATTACCGAGTAGGGAGAAGTTGGATATGAGACCTATTTATTTTACGGATTCGGATAGCGAGTCTGTTGCTGGTGGGGGTGGTTTGGAGGAACAACGTATGGAAGAAGTGTCGTTGGAAGAGTCGGTATCGAGATCTTTGGATGTGTCCCATGAGGAGGATGAAGAAGATCTGGCGTACAAGGTGCCAGTGCTTGCGGCCCAGACAGCGGAAAATCAAAAGTTGGAGGAGGAAGATTTGCAGTCTTCGGAATCGAGTGTGTTTTCTCATGAGGAGAATGAGAGTAGTTATGGTGGGAGTGGAAGTGAAGCGAGTGGTTTGGCGGCTATGGGTGCAGCTTCTAGGCTGGCGGTGAGAATGGGTAGTTCGGATTCTACTCAATGATGCCGCTAATTTGTGTTGTAAGTAGGACAGGTTTGATGTTATGAGTCTTATAATTAAAAGTAAGCAACAATCATTTGGAAGACGATTGCGTATGCTATACAGTTGGGAAGCACGAAGTACTTCTTTCAACCACTATCTAAGCAAGAATTGTTTTGTTGGTCTGGCATCAATGAGTCAGCTAATCACGTCTGCTAGCTTCTCTTCCTTTGCCAAGTTTTTCTGTTCACATGCAATGTGATAATGAGTTCTTGCTAAAGAGCCTTCCCTTCCATGTTGGATGTAGAGTAGTCTGGGCTACGAAGTGGACAAGCCGTGACTCGACGGATCACTCTGTTGGACGAGGAACTGTTGGAGATATGATTTGTAGGAAGAAGGTAACTTGGGCCAACATGATATCCAAGATACCTAAGTCATTTGAAAAGTGGCAAATGATGAAAGATAGCTGACCAATGAGAAAAGGAGGCAAAAGTTTGGCTAGTGAGAT
>JALLAY010000049.1:0-24310 GCA_036939635.1 Cyclotella baltica | reverse complement strand
TTTGACTGGAGGTGAGGCCAATTCTTGATTCTAATTAACAAATGCTATAACAAGGCACTCACTTCACACTCGTGTCTTTTACCAGGTCTTCATGCCACTGCATCTCATGAAGTCATTTCCCAGCAGCGACACTCAAACAATAGAGCCATGGTGGCAAAAGGCTCATCAAACCTACACATCGAACGCCGGCACTGGTCTGACAACACACATCACCACGATAAACCTATCCATCATTTTTCTGGACCGGAAAAGAATGAAATTGTATCTGATATTGCAAACAACTTGAAACACCAACTATTAACTCTGACAATTCAGCAACCTAAACACAAACCGGCCAAATTAAAAGCAGAAGAAATGCTCTTTGATTCCCAAGAAGTAGACCCAGGCTACTTTAAGGCACACTTATGGGACAAGTGTCACTCTACATAAAATCACTAGACTTTCTACCCGGATCCTTCCAAGTCAAAGAAAATGCCTCTCAAGAGGGTATTATATTTTATAACAATCGACTGGGGACTTGTGATACGTATTTCGATTGGGATAGTTCTTTGTTGTATTTGGCGAGGGGTAGAAAGATTGTGAAGTTGGCACCTCCTGTGAATATGTTTGGACTTCCTGCAGATGGGCTTTTGATAGATGTGAATCCCTTTTCGGAGAAAGTGGAGGAGGATGGAGGGTACAAGTGGAAAACAGTTGAAATTGAGGAAGGAAGCGTGAGTTATGAGTTACATTTACAATTGTGTTTTCTTCTTCTTCAAGACTGCACATATCTGACCAAAGAATTTGTTGTTTAGGTTTTATTCCTTCCAAAGTTCTGGCTGCATGTCGTGCAGAGCAACGCCAATAGCCTAGCTTTGTCATTTCAAATTGAGCCAAAAGCCACTACCAGAAAGTGCACAGCTCGGGAACCAATCAGCACAACTATAGATTTAACCTACATTCCCAAATCAAAGAAAGCCAAACTTGAAAATCGACAACTATTTGGCACAACACGAAAAAGCTGAAGACAATGTGCCAAATGTGTCCTGTGCCCAAAAGGCTTCTTGGGTCAAGAATTGTGGGTTTTGACAAGAAAAGAGAATAGTCCTTCTTGCTTGCCTTATTGTTCAATCAACCTGCCAAGACACTTGATTTACATGACATGCGTTCCACGGGAAAAGCTTCAATCTGGCAACCCCACCAATGTTGTTTTGCACCCAGATCGAACTCGGGGTCTGATTGCCACCCGGGAGGAGATTGATACATTCCAATTGGAACATTATGAATACATGGTCGTAACGTATGTGGATTATACAAAACAAATTGTGAATCAGGGGCAGGCACTTCATGGAACTACTGGTGAGGAGTATAATGCGGAGAAGGCTGAGATGGCTATGATTAGGAAGTTTTGAATCATTCAATGTTGCTATGTTAGTTTGTCTAATAAATGAATGATTTGTCTAATTGACTATAGATTAAAGCACAGATATAAAAAAATTAGATATATGAAATGTTATCATGTCTACAAAGCTTAGAAACCTCTTGTGAGGACATTGGAGTTAACCTTACGAAATAACCTTTAATGTCCATTTACAGCACAGGTACAAACTCCTCTATTCTCACACTCCCTCGTGATCCCAGATCATACCTAATATGAATAGAGATAAATGGCATGTTAGCATACAAAAGAAACACAATACTAATTCTCTTCCATCAGCGTCATATACAGAATCACACTTGTCTTAGTTCGCTTCAACAATGCAATATTCTTTGATTCTGCTCTGCTATACTCAAAGTTATTTTGTTATCTAATTTGCTGCACCAGTAAACAGGGCAATTTGTGTAATAAATAATATATCCTATCCTTGATAATAAATTATCTGCATCAATTTGTGACCATCCAATGGTAAAGTCTGCATCCACATAACATTCCAAGCCCTTGGATGGATCAGGCTCATATACTATACCTCTGTTCTTTGATCCTAGTAAGTACCCCCCAATCCTCATAATGGCTTGTTAATGCGATGGTTAATGATCATTGCAAAACCTTGCTGTCTGATGTGTCACCATTGATATCTCGGGTTGAGTATTTCCTTGAAGGTATGATAGCATCCCAACAGTTGTCCTGTACTTCCACTTCAGTTTTTGTGGCTGTCCGCTCAAGATGTCATTCAAGAGAAGCCTTTTAACAGGAGAACTCTTCATGTTTGCTGCTACATTTCAATCATTATCAATCAATCCGAGTGTTCTGCAGATTCTTTTAATCAGGAAAGGTTGTTACATTTTGAACCTTTTGTCATTAAGGTGTTCTATTTCAATGCCTAAGAATTTGTCTATATCACCATCATCGGTGAGGATAAAGTTCTCAGGTCCAGTTTGAATTGATTTGACGAAATCATTTATTTCCTTCATTTTGTTACCGACTATTGTAATCGTCGACATAAGTCAATATGATCACTCCCTTCTTGTAATAGAGACAGGGGTCGATTTATGGTGGCTTAAAATCCCTATCCATTAAGCCTGATTTCAATTTGTCAAACCAATTAAATGAAGCTTGTTTTAAACAGTACAGGCTCTTCTTTAGCTTCAATAAGTATTGATGGCTTTTTGCTTCCTCAATGTCTTCTGGCACCATTGCTTGAGGCAATTCCATCCAAATATCCACATATAAATTTGTTTGTGGAAATGCTAGTGAAGTCTATCGATTTTTAGTCCAACTTGTGTATATGTGCAATTGTGAGGATCAGTCTAACACTTAGCATGTTGACTACTGGTGATTATATGTTTCCCAATAATTTTCTCCACACTGCTACTTTCCACTGTGTGAACAAAATCTTGCTTTGTGTTTGTTTAACGTCCCATATGTCTCATAAGTTGACACCCTTTGGTATGGTAGATTGCAAAATGAGGTTCCAATGTCCTCATTCCTCATTGCCATCAACTTCTTAAATCATTGCATCATTGAAATGTGCTTCAATATCATTGTAACCCATTGCCTGAGTCCATCGGAACACCTCAAAATTCGCTAACTCTGTGGCAAATGTGTAATTATGAATCTGATTTATTGTCCATCTTATAGAGCTCATTACTTTTGTGGAATTGTTTATAACTCTTGATATGAACGTAGAATTTGGTGTTAGAGGATGGCAGGGCATTTGTGCAAGTGATAACAATGCATAAACACCACCTTAACCAACTAAGCTTCCTTGAAACGGTCCCAAACGTTTTGTGGGCTTTCTCTTTGGTCTGGTTGCCATTTGCTTTTTGACGTTGTTGTTTGATTCTCTCAGATCGGCGTAGTCCACTCTCGTGAAGGTTAACACACGTGGGCATGTGTAAAGAGTTTCGGTTATCTGAATCTGAGCCGGGAGCTACTTGATTAATTGATGAATAGTTGAATCCGGAAATTGACGCGTTATCCTCATTCTCTTCCATCGAATCACCACTTTCACTGCCTTGTTCTCCCTCGTAACCTGATACGAGAGAATTTCTGACACCCAATGAGGTTTTTGGTTTACGACGTCCCTGGATCAATGTTGCGTTACTTTGGCCATCCACAACATCAAAAGGATCGCGTGGGCGTACCTTGCTACTAACTGTATCCGTCGCTAGATCGTTACGTCCGTCCACCGCCGACATGTCAGCTTGTTCATAGGACCAAGACATTGCCAGGTTATAGTCTTCATCCGTCGCAAGTTCTCTATTTTCATTGTATAGTTCCTCCCAATTCGGTGGAACTGTTGCTTTCTCCATAAATGGGACAGTGGAGAAATCGTCGTCAAATACCACATGAAATTGTGGTGATACATGACCTGTGGTTGGATTAAGTACCAATGCGACACTGCCAGCATGGAACGGTGAGTGGCCCAGATAGACTCCTATTCGAGATCTAGGTTCCCACTTTGGAGGTCCAATACCTCCTGCTGTCTGCAGTTTCGAATCCAAAATATATACTGGGCAAAAGAGAGTATGATAATTACCCACAGGAATTTCATCAGGTTCTAAACCATATAGTTTTGATTCTGGAGTTGAGCCATCTGGTAGCATATGTAGCTTATTCATTCGTTCCGCCATAGATTTTAGTGCAAAAGGCCAGAACATTGAGTTGATCATAGATGGCCACATCCTCATCCCATGAAGTAGTAATGTCCTTGCTCCTTGAGTGAGAACTTTGTTCTTTCCTTCTACGATTCCATTCTGATGATGAGCTCCAACTCCGCAAAAGCTAAGGGATTGATTATGATTTTCACAATCAGCTTTAAAATCTTTATCTGCAAATCTACCATTATCAGCTTGATAATGCCTTGCTGTACGTCCGGCTAGACCTAGAATCTTTTCCCAACTTCTCTTTGCAATTAATGTCTCTTCTAATGTAAGGTCCTTCATTAAGTGAACATAGACATAATCACTGACGTGATCAACTATTGTTGTTGCTCCAAAATATCGTTCACTTGTTAAGAATCCACTCATTTGAGGTATTAAACCGGGCTGTGAAGAGACTATTTGATCTATAGATTGACCATCGCCGGGCTCTACCTCTTTCTTCTTGCGGATACTTCCACTCCTCTTACCCTTGTTTCTCCATGGTCTTCTATGTGCAGTGCCAAATTGACATGCCACACACAGAGGTACATTATCTTTGCATTTAAGGAGAGACTTTGGCAGCCAACCTTTTTCCGCCAACATGAACATTCGACGAAAGGGTAGATGATATAGTCGATGATGCCATTTCATGAGTAACTGTTGGAGTGGGGAAAGAGCTTTTGGACGTGCTAGTCTGATAGCATCTTCCGTTGGTAAATATCCTTGTTGTACTTCCTTCTGATAATCTAGTGGTGTTGAGGGCAAATTTGTTAAGTCTGGTTGATGCATCAAGAGCAACTGTGATTCATCCACCGTCTTTATTGTTCCATCTTCAAATCTGACATCATGTAGTAGTCCATCCGATGTAGCTCCCTCGTAAACCACAGGCAAATTCAAACCATGTCCGTCTTTGTAGATAAGTTCCATTCCCTCTTCGAAGTCCGAATTAAAACCAGTGCGCCGCCTCTTAGTGTATGGCATTGCTCCTGCATGCTTGAAGGTCACTTCTTTACTTCTTGTGCTAACTCGAAAAGAGAACTTGATATTATCGTTGTAAAATGATCGAACCCTGGTACAGAAGGCTTTAAAATATGATTCCCCAACATTAACCTCTAAGGTTGGTAGGCAATCAAGTCCATGTGTGAATCTACGTTCATGCTTCTCATGATCCCAGACAAATACTGATTCTTGAGCACCAGAGGTGATTCTGGTACCCATTTCCTTGGCATCTCCAAAATAGTTACTAAGATATGGAATTCCAAGCAAATTGAACGGTGATTCGGGATCATAAAGTGCTCCTGGTATATCATATTGATGAGATTGTCCTCCATCGTCTGTAAGTACAATCCTGATCGTTCCTTCAAGTGCTGGTACGTTCTGGCCATTGGAAGTTAGGACCTCCGACTGGCATGGTTTCAAGTCACCAACGAACATGGATTTATCATTGCAAATAATGCACGTGGCACAGTTATCAACACAGAAAAATATACCATCAGTATCCCAGGAGGTCAGACTATAATCTTTTATATTCTCTGAAAGCATGGCGTATCTGTGTTTTCCAAGAATTGAAGTAGCTAATGCTACTTTCTTTGATCTTGACTTTTGGTTCTTCGATGATGTACTATTGTCTCTCCCTCGTAATCTGTTAATCACTCTTGATATCCTACGATAACTAATCCTTATGAGTAGACGAATGTATCCTCGAAGAATAGGATAAAGGAATGTGGCTATCAAGGCAATCAGAGCTATAGCATTATAGAGCGGACCAATTGGAGGTTTGATCACTTTCTTAGCTATATACTCATATGGGACGGAGAGATAGAGTGGATCATCGTAGAAAAGTTGTCGGCTGCAAATATCATCTGTTACAGCCTGAAGTATTGAACGTCCACCCTTGTCATCCACATGAGCATAGGCACCCTGAGATTGGGGAGCAGTTAATATCATATAGTTCTTGTTATAAAATCTGATAGGTTTGGGCTTGTCCAAGTACTTCTTTCTTTTGTTTCTTGACTTCCTATTAGTGGAAGTATTGGTGTTTCTGGGATTTGACAGCATCTCTAGAATTGATCTCCCTTTAGGATCAGTTAGTATCCTATAATAAAAGACAAACCAGAAACTGATAGCAAACCAAAATTGATTGGAGAAGAAGATTATTGTTTGAAGACTGTAGTGTAAGGCATAGATCGAGTTAAGAATCAAGAATTGACCAATGATTAATGCAAATACAAGAACATCATAGAATAGCTTGTAATTTGCAAAGCAATAGTCATAAGGAAGTTTCAAACTACCAAGTAGGGTGAGAAAAGTTAAGGCTAATCGGAACAAGTAGACAATAGGAATAAGAATGATATCTAAATAACCCCATTTTCTACTACACCCAAGTCCCGAGCCTACTCTTTTGATTCCTCAATGTTCTCGAACACCACATCATTAATCTCCGCATCAGACAATCCCAAAGACTGAAGACTAGTAGTCATGGCCGCCTTCACACCCTTCACAACCGTCCACTTTCCAGACTTCTTGGCGGCAGGCTTCGTATCTCCATCATCCTGGTTACCCTTACGCTTCCTCGAGTTCTTGAACTCAGTCTTGCGCTTGATCTTCGCGAGCAACCAGTTCTCATGATCATGAGGGTGATTCATGTACATACCACCTCCAGAAAGGCCATGACCCTGGGGACACCACACCATCTTCAATCCAGTCTTTGGGTCCGTCTTGAATTCACCCTTGTACTCGGTCCTCCAGGAAGGGACTTCAAGCTTTCCACCAGAGTTTCCACCAAAACCAGCACCACCACCACCACCACCAGCAGCCGCAGTCTTCAACTTCTCCTGATTGGACTTCAATTCATCCAACTTTGAGTGCAACTTCTTCTGCTCAGTAAGAAGGGCAACAATCTGATGTGTCCTGGCAGCTTTGGAAAAAGACTTCTTCCACTCACCAGAAGCATCCAGCTCAGTAAAGGTCTGAACCAAATCTGCCACAATAGAAGCCCTGGTGAATCCCGGCTTACGATGAATCCATGCCATCCTCTGCTGAACCACTTCAAGCCTGAAGACTTCGTTGGGCAAATCATCCACATCCAATGCACGGAAGAACTCCTCCACAAACATCTCATCGGTGCAGTACTCCGGCCCACGCTCATCGATGATACGTTCCCTGGCCAACTCCATGCGAGTCACAAGCTTGTTGAGGTTATTGTCAACCGAAGTGAGGGTAATGGTCTTGAGCTCCTCTTCGTGCTTCTTCTTGATGAAACGGGAGGAAGGGACCATGATCCTAGCCAACAACATAAACACAATGGTACCCGAATAATGGTAACGAAATTCCTTGTCACTGAAGTAACGGTACAAGTGTTTCTGCACCTCAATCATTGTCCAGGATTTCTCGGAAATATTGGCCTTCTGAAATTCATACAACATCGTGTCCCAGATCCTCATATCATGCTTGTACTGATTGACCACTCCAAGAGCACCGGGAGCATTCACATCAATTTCACCGAAAACCAAGTCTCCATTCTTGTTGCGCTCCTGCGGCACCAACAACTGATCCTTGTCTCCCATGAACCATCCTACCCAATTCTGAACCTGCTCAAACGTAACACTGTTGATGTCTTTGTACGTCATAACATCTTTGAAATTGTGTAGATCGACAAGAGCCCGAGGGTCAATGATCCGACCAACCTGAGGAGCTTCAAGAATGGCGCCAGTACCCTCAGTAGGAATGAAGATGGTTTTCCAATTAATTTCATGCTTCTTTCCAAGCCACATGTCCCAAAAAACATCCTGCTTCGTAATCACCAAGTCAAGCTTCTTCTTATCACTGAGTTTAGCTGTTGCCTTTTTGTAAAGTTCAAAGCCAGCCTTGGATTCAAGATTGATGGTCCTAGCGAAGGGGTGAGTCACGTTGGATAGGCGAGTGGGTGCGGGTGGAGCCTTTAAGCCTGCGTAGATTACATCCTCGTCATCTCCATCCTTCTCTTCTTCGACATCATCGGGAGGATTGACCTGGGCAGCAGCCACTGGGTCATCAGTTGCAGCCCAAGGTGTAGGGCGGCGCTGAGCCAAGCTGCGACCACCACCACGAGGAGGCCTGGCGGGTACCTCAGCCGTGGTACCAGCCGATTCAGGAGTATTGTTGGTGTTTGGGTTAGGGTTAGGTACAACGGGATTAATGATCCCATCGTCTTCAATCATGGTTGATCCCCTCCTGCGATTGGCAATGGGGGTGACAGTAGTGGCTCCAATTGAAACCCTGCGACCGGAAGCAGGCGAAACAGACCTGCCCCTGCCACGGCCACCCCTTCCCGAACCTCTCCCCCCGCGAGCAGCACCTGCAGAAGACCTCCCCCCGCGAGCCTGAGGCGTAGTGGAGCGAGAGCGACGACTGGGAGCAGTGTGCTGAGGAGCCAACTCCGGGAAGGTGGTGCGACGAGTTGCAATCACCATTTTTTGTTGATTTTTTATTGATTTTATTTGTTGAATTCGTAGTTCGAAGGTAGAGAGGTCGTGATAAACTGTTATTATTATCTGATATTTTATTTTATGAGCTTAGATGCTCTTTTATTCATTTAAACACAAATAGCAGTCAAAGCAAGCAAAGCAAACAACAATTTCAGTCGAAACGGCTCGTCGTGTGCTGTCGTGAGCTCCCACGACAGACACAAGACAAGTAACCCGACAATCAACCAATACGGTCGATGCAGAGGCAATAGAAACATTGCCTAAGCTCTGGTTTACTGGTATTTAATCCAATAAACCATCGACCATGGTCATGGTCTTCGTTCGACGTCGACGACGTCGCGACGGCGATTGCTAGCGTGCCTCTCGCTCGTCGATGGCTCGTTCGTCCGCGGTGATCGATCGGTTGAAACCGGTCGATTCTCTTGGAACCGAGAGATTCTCAAGAGAGATTACCTGTTCGAACGCGGGAATTAGTACGCGTTAATTAAAAATCGATCGTTTTGTGTGTCTTGAGTTCCTTACGGAACTCCATAAGTGCGCAACAAGGTATTGTGACCGTCCTACGGTGAGGACATTAACTTTAACTCTAAAGATTAACTTTTATTAACCTTAATGTCACAATAACCTCTCAAAACTCCTCTATTCTCACATGGATTGTAACGGACAGACATCCATGGTAATGTACCACGGTAATTTTCTACATAACTGGATTACTGCATGTAGAATTAAATTATTGATGTTAAACCATGCATTACATGTTCAAAGATGTAATTTTGTGTTATACACGTCGACGCGATTATGGTTTGGATCTCTGAATACATTCTTGGACGAAAAACATATCTTACTAGTGAAACGCTTGTACAACATGTTTTTGGATGTACTAACATCCGAAAAATATATGCCTAGCGCGAGTGAAGTTAGTACATGTAGTGAGATGATGAACTATGTAACGAGGGTGTGTTGGGTGGACTATAGATGCTATGTTGGACTCCATAATTGTCTAATTATATCTAATCATAGTGTAACATGACCTTGCTGGAGCATTCCTTGATACCAAGCTGATGGAACATAAACTCAGATTTTGTCATGGGCCTGCACACTTTGGAGAAATATGTGTTGGATGCCAATCTTGAGGCGAAGTGTTGACATGGGACACCAAAAAATGCAAGAAGGTCATCCATGTTGTATTATGTATACATGAGTAGATATATGTATATTTACTGGAAAAGTAATTTTATTATAGTATTTGGCCGCAACTCATACAGAAACTCTATGAATCTAAGCCTGTGATCTTAATCAAGATGATATCACAACATAAAACATGTGGTCCTTGTAAAAAAGTGTGTTTTCTGCTCCCCCTTTGATTGGATGTCGAGTTTTCATAAGTGCAAGTGAACAACTAGGAGTCAGAACAAAGTTCGTTATTATACCCATATTCACTATCTGCTATTTTCTTCTTGAAAAAACTCAAATTATTTTGAATTTAGAAGTATCCAGACTTGATATATCATGATTATATACAGATATAGAGTCGGACCATCGTCAATGGATTGGCAAATTGCTCGGGGCTATAATGGTGATAATTGAACTGTTGTCTCTTGATCGAAATGAATGCAAAAAATTGTTGAGAATTCAAACAGTATCACGAGAATCACGGTATCACAAGGAAAAATCCCACCCGATTTGAAACATGTTCCCGCCAGAACTCTGAGCCTGGATTCCAGTTAAGCTCTGTTATTTAGAAATTGTAAGATGAAATTGCTCAGGACCATGCTGATGACAATTGAATTGTTGTCCATCAATCATAAATGAATAGAACAATTTTGCCGAGAATTCATACCGTATCACGAGAATTGGTATCACAAGGAAACAATTCTTACCCGGTATGAAACATTTAAATTTGCTCGGGACAATGTTGATGACAATTGAATTTTTGTCTATCAATCAAAATGAATGCAACAAAATTGTCAAGAATTCATACGGTATCACGAGAACCACAGTATCTCAAGGAAACACCACCCAATTTGAAACATTTTCCCACCAGAACCCTCTTAGCTGGATTCCAGTTAGCTCTGTAATATTTAGAAATCTTAATATTAGAGAATTGAAAACTCTGATGGTGATGGGTGTTTCTAATACTGATATCTGATGAAGATCTTTTTCTAATCGGATTGAATGTTCAAGGGTTGATAAAAAACATTATTAAAGTCTGTGGATTGATACACCTCTAAATGGACAACCAAGCATCTTTTTTTCTGTAAATACGCTACAGACAGCATTTGAACAACCTGATTACATTAATGTAAGCCAAAGGGGGTAAATAATGTAAATGACGACTAAGCTGTCACTGCACAAACAATTTCATTCTGATAAAATTGTTCATTTTATGATTTGTCCACAGAGTTGAAACAAAGATTCAGAGTGTTGTGTTACCTCTGTGAACAATAAATCAATGCCAGATTTGGCAAAAAGGAAATTTCCTAAAACACTGAAAAAGTTGATACTTTTGGCACTAATCATTGTTGTCCAATATGCAGAAATGTATCATTATAATCCTTTTACCAAAGGTATCTGGTGATATCTGGTAATAAATAATCAATTGTAACTAGCAGAGGTTGAGCAATAAATTGAACCAAGAGGTGGTGATGTCCATCATCTGATATGTTATCTTCATTAATTCTTGTGCGACTGAATGCGAAATGTATATTATTCATAAAATTTGGATTTCATCCAATTCCAGCAATGTAAAAATTGAGCACATGAAAACAGATCTTTCCATCTTGCCTATCAACATTGATATCACTTATTTGATGCTTCTCAATGTTGCTGGTTTTTTCATAACTGTAGCAATAACAACAGGAACCAGAGGTGACTTAGTACGATAGCTGTAATTTAAAAACTATATTTGTTCTCCACAGCCAACAACAGCTTCCATTTTTTGTGACAAGCTGAGGGTTGCTGCGCCTAAATGCAGGTCAAGAGGTTTCACAAAACTGTGCTTGGCAACTTAATCTCAAGAGAAAAAGTCACAAATGGTATCACACACAAAGATATGATGATAGGACAAGAAATCGAAGAATGTTCCACACACAGGGATCGATTACAATAATTGAAACTTAAAACAATTTAAAAAGGCAAATACCACAATAAACAATGTTGTTTAATATTTCAACATGTTCATACGAGAGTTTTCCTTTCTTGATAACGTACATACCTCTGAGAACAGACCCATTTACCCCACTAAAGATTTTGCCAAGTCCCAAAGGGTAAACATAGGTCACCAATTGATTTCAACGAGTCATCCACCAATCATTTCATACAATCCCAATTTGATTCAATTTTTGAATTCGGTCTTCCGAGAGTTCACCTTTGTTGTGAAGATAACGTTGAGTAAGGATCCACCTGCGCAGCGCTTCATAACTTGATCCTTGTTCTTTAGGGACCTTGCAATGTCCAAACTCATTTTTGTATTCCACCAACTTGTTGTAAGTGGTCATCCAACTATTATAACGAGATGTCCAGTCAAAACCTATATCATTTAGCAGCTTGATACGATATTTAGGTAATTGACCAATCCTGTAGAGTCTGCATTGCGCACGTTCCCAGAAATACAACGTGGGGTGTGATTTATATGTTGCACGAACAGCAGTGCCGTATTCCCTTCTGAACTTTAGTAAATTCGTGTATTGAGCCATCCAGTCTTCGTGATACCTTCTTTTTTGAGATGACGAGAGTCGTCCTCTAGTTTTTTTTTCAATTTCATTTGTGTTGACACTTCGTTTCGGTTTGGAATTCACAGGGTTTGGCAATTTGCCTTGACTACGATTCACTTCCCCAGTTAGAGAGAGATCATCAGATTTGCTACGGGATTCTGTAGATTCTCCCAATCCATCATCTTTTTCGCTTGATGATGTTATATTATGTGTTGGATTTTCCAAAGCCCACGCTGCTTCGATCGGAGCGAGGGCAAGCCGTGCCTTCCTAAGAAACTCTTCTTCGTCAAATGTAGACCCCTCCATGGTTAAGGTATATCAAAACCAGCCAGCGCCTGCGCCTCAAAGCTCATGGTCTAAGTGTTATCTTCTTATCATAACTCAAACTGCGACGAGCGACGAACACGCTGTGTCGGGAAGCAGGGAAGAGAAGGCTTCTCAGGTTCTCAGGTATAAAGACACATTTTCAATATTAAAGGTACTTTGTAGATTTTATCCTAAATGGTACTCATAAGATATTTCCTATAATCTGACGGGTTCTTGGTTCTTGGTTCTTGGACTTACTTCTTGTGGACCTCTAAAAATGAGCTGACGCCAATCTAAAATCAATTCACTACAGCCAAAACTGCTATTCTGCACGATAATCTCTTCATTTCGAGGATTTTTACGTTTCAAATCGAGTTCTGGCTTAGATCTTTCAACTCAAATAGAAATAAATAAGCCATGACCGAAGCTTGGCATGAAGACATCGCGGAAATGGTCGCTAAATACTGACATAACTGCTGCCAATCCGAATATCACATTCAATTCTCGTTTCATATGTGAATGATCAGTTCAATTGATGTCGTTCGCTTCATGTATGGTATCGGCTCACTTCGGTTCAATTGAAGAGGAAGCACATCTCTACTGTTTGTCGAAAAAACGGCAACCGTTTCTATCGACATCATCAAGTTTTTAATCCATAAAGGTGCGCTCGGTTTCAGAAACCGCAAGACGCCTGCAATCCGTCAATCGCGTGTTGCGCTGTCGAATCATCAATTCTCACTTCTGTAGAGTGTATCGAAATTGTCAGCTTCGTTCATTTCAATTAAATCAGAGTGCATAAATCACAACATAAGCTCATTGCTAGTCATTAATCAATTCACGTCAAGATCAGAACGGCAATTCAAATATCATCTTCAGGTCAATGGATTTATTCTCTCTCCTTTCTCTCGACAACAATGTGAACGATGCATCATGTGATTACGACAACGATGACGATTCTAACATTCATATAAACAACCAAAGCAAAAATATCAACCAATGTGAAGGGAATGATGTTGAGAACTTTGACGATGACGGCTCACTCTTTTCATCTCCGTTTGCAACGCCCCGTCGTGTCGTTGTTTCTTCTTCTTCTTCTGCAATTGTCACTCCATGCAACTATTGCAACAACGATGGCATTGACAATGGCTTGTCCTCTTCATCGCCTCGAACTCCACCCCGCGAATCACCATCACCATCCTCCTCACCACTATCAACATCACCGCTCTCAACCCGCCTAGCCCTCGCCAAACAAAAACGAACCGACCTCATCTCAACCCGCCAACAATCCATCGAACACAAACTCCTTCACAAATCCTACGTCGCATCCACACTCCAAGAATCCTCCATCGCACAACGGAAGCAATTCGTCACAACCAACAATGTCAACGCTACCACGGCCAAAATCAAGAGGAATCAAATGGATCTACAAAACAGACTCAACGTCGAGATTTGCATCGTGGTCAAAGAACGTGAGGCAAGGAAACGAAAAGAACGGAATTTAAATCAAGTCATCTCCAAAGCCAAGAATGCCAGTGACATCCAGGCTGCCAAGGAACGCCGACTAGAAATCGAAGATGAACGAACTCAAGCCTTTTTGCAATCCTCAAAGATTAAACACTCTGCAGTACGACATCGTCAACTCCTCCACTTGAATTCGATACAGCAAAAGGCCTCTGTCGAAGAACGTAAGAAACGAGCCGCTCAGAAACGAAAGTTGATTTACTACGAAAGAAAGTGTCAATTGTTGCAGTGTCTCGATGCCAATTCTGCCGCATTGGAACGGAGCGAGCGGTACAAGTCTTTTATTGCAAAGCAGGCGCGGGAGGAGATTATAAAGAGTAAAGAACGGAGTCGGAGGGTCAAGAGTGTCAAGGTTCTTCAGAGGTTTGTTAGGGGGTGTTTTGGGTGGGAGGGGAGTGGGAATCGTGATGTTGTATTGAGTGAGCATGAGGCTGTGAAGAGGTTGCAGATTTGGTTGGTTTGGAGGAGTGTGGTGTGTGTTGCTAGATTTAGACTTGCAAGTGAAGATTCAGGGGAGGGAGATGCACTTGATGGATTGGTTCACATTTTCCCAAACCAAACTGATGACAAAGATGCAGCAAAGCCTTCGTTTGATGACCTTCGACTGCAAATGATGAATCCAGAGACTATGAAACATGTCACTTCAGTGCTGGACTGTATACGGCCAGTTACAGAAATTTCCTTTGGAAGGATGAGTGATTCCCAGTCACCAGCAATGTTGGATGGCAGGACTTTACTGTCACTTTTATTGATTGCACTCTGTCCGGCTGACGTTTTGGGAAGTGATTACAACACTGAGGAGCAAGAACAGGAAGACGAAGCAGCGCCAGCAGAAGATTCAACAAAGAGAAGTAAAAAATGTGCTCTTCTATTGGTCAAGTCGGCCAATCAATTGCTCTCCTCTCTCCACGATCTGAATGACTTTTTGAAATCAAAATTGAAATCAAATTCAAATGAAAATATGAATGTTCACGTCTCAGTATTCCCCGATCTCCGCACCTCCGTCATCTCCGCCTCCACCCTCTTTGACCTCTGGAAACAAATGGACCTTGAATCACTACTGGACGGGATGAGAATCCAACTTGAACAAAGTTGGGCGATTTATCTCACCTCCGCCAAGACTCTGACGTACCTTGCTCAAGTCACTGGAATCGAATCGTCATCATCACAACCCAAGCGTGATGATCCATTAGTATCATTACGTCTACGTCACGAGGCGGCACGGGATGGTTCACGAATGCACATTAAACGTATCCGTGTGTCGTTGAATAAATTGGTGGGTGGAGAGGAAGGTAGAGATATCGTCAAGAAGGCGAAGGAGGTGGCGCTGGATAATATTGCTGAAGCGAATTCTATTGTTGAAATGAGAGAGGAGGTGGATGCCATGCTGGGTAGGGATGGCGATGATGGAATGGAGGAGGAAAATCTTGTTACCCCGAGGGAGCAGGTTGATGAATCTGAAGTTGATAATGGTGTCGTTCAAGAACAGACGATGAAGTCACAAATGACTGAAATGCTACCTCCGGAGCTCATTGCAAATGTTCGACTCGTCCATAGAATATTGCTGACAGATTCCCAAGATTTCGATAAACTTACGTGGGACGGACACGACGCTCAAACAACTGACATTTCCGTGGAGGAATTCATGCACATGTTTTTTCCACAGTCTGCGAGATCCCAGCAGATTGAACAAGACCATAATTTGATGGACGTATCAATGAAAATTGCTCAATCAATGAAACTTGCATTTTTCACCAATATTGCCATGGAGATGGATCAAGATAACTTGGACCCTGTTCGAAGTTTGCTATTGGAACTACATGAGAAAATGCGTTCATTGTTACCAAATAGAAAGGATTTGCACACTCACGTGGATGATGAGTTGGTGGCAACTACGAAGTCTTTGTCAGATATCATTAAGGTTCTTCTTCGAGCTGGTCATCTATTATCTAGCTATTTAGAGTCGCCAGCACGAGCCACCAGTACGCAAGAATTGCTGCAGAGTCTTGAGAGCTTCAACAGACAAATGGGTTCTTCTGAACATCAAATCATTCCTTATGGGATTGAATCGGCTAATTTATTCGCCGTAGCATCAGCTGGCTTCATCCTTCAGAAAGCAGAGTTGTGTCAAATGGACATTTCCAATTACAAACTTGCGTGCGCTGCGCCAATTCTTCATCATGTTGGGTATGACTATGAGAGGAAGCAGTTTCAAAACACATTTGGTGATTTTGAAAATGTCACTGTTGAATCACTGCAAACAATGCTTCCTGCGACATGGAGATGGATTAAAGATGCACAGGCACTGGGTGAAAGTGAAGCAGCCATTGCCCAAACAAGCTTTGATCAAAAGATGGACTTTGTGAAAAGCCGTGGGTTTGTAGATGGTGTGCTCTTCACCAGGAATCAAGTGTCTTTGCCGGAATTATTTACATTGGATGCAGACAGTATCATTCACATTCGTAATGAAGCCAGATGCTGTGTCATTGCATCGGCGCTTGTACTGCATGCAACCAATATGTCCAAAGTGGGAACGTCCATTCTGAGCTCTGATTTTATCCCTGATGAGATCTTACTGGCGAAGAATGCTCTTTCATCTGTTTTAAGGGAGAGACACACCCAGCAGGAATTGTTGGAGGCTTCTGTCACTGCTGCAGTAAAAGACCTTTCTGAAGCCTTGGCCAGCAGAGAGTTGACTTCAACGGAAAGTGATGGACTGAAAAATCACGTCATTGCGGTGCTGCAAGGCAATGATCCGGTACTTAAGCTTCTTGACAACAGAGTCCAGTCCTTCTTTAGTTATGCATGCAAGTGGAAACCAAGCTTAACTGGTTCATCGATAGCTACACAACCTCCCATGGAAATGAAGACAGGACATTCCATACTAAAGGGTGATGAGAGTGGAATTAGAAATCACGGAATTCCGTCAACTAAGAAAGACTTTGATCTGGCAGCACAAAAGGAGGCAACTCGGCTAGGCTTTGCATTCTTTCGAACGGACTTGGTGGAGGCTGGAGATGTTGCGAGGAGAATTATTTCATTGGCTTGTAGCATTTATGGACGGGATATATTGGACCGCTTCTTAAGTGCCCAGGGAGGGGATTAAATAGAATTTTACTGAATTGATGTTACATAATATTAACACCTTCTTCATTTTGTACAATGATTAGTATGCTTGATAATGTTAGCTTTGCAAGAACTGATACACCATTGGCTGCCAACTCCACAAAAACTGCTAGATGATGTGATACGAAGAGTTGTATTGTATGAAGTATCATGAGGTAGATGTGTTATTTTTGTATGTTTTGTTTCATCAGATCGTATTCTGTTCAGTAGTGTGGTTGTCTCCAAATCCCTAGAGGTGGTGAACCTCACCTGGTTATGGCAGAGCCACAGCAATCTTGTAAAAATGAAAAGAAGCTTATCCTTGATAGCATATGTCATCAGGGCCATATAATGCAGTTAGTTATGGTGGCAAACATATCAATTTTTTCATCTGACCTCAGACATCAACATCCAAAAATTTAACCAAGCCAGAGATAGCTAGAGATCTCTCGATGTACCCCGAGAATTAGAAAAAACAATAGCCATTGTTGCTTCATTTGGAATGTTATTTAAAAAAGTCAGCAACTAATCAATAAACTTAGCAAAACGCCTGTATTGGTGTAGTCAGAAACGCTTCTCCCATTACTTGACACCGTTTACCAAAATTTTAATAGAGTAGGATTGGCACTATCATTTGAAAATTCCACTACGGCTTAGTTGACTTGTCTATCATTCTGGCACATGGGGCAAGTGTGCCAAAAAGACTATATCACACTTAGAAGAGCAGTGTGATTGAGTGAAACATCATTCAAATGGAATCAACGCTCTCCATCAAAACAATGTTCAAGATCTGTGTAATTGTAATATCATCGAAATCTTGCAACTGCGACTGTTATTGGTGCCACCCTTATCAAATTCTTTTCAGACCTGAAAGACTGGGTGTTTCTGTTGCTTGATAAACATCAGATATCCATCACCAATAAGTGCTGTGACAAATTGCAAAAGAAGGTGTACCGCAGAAATCTTATGCCTTAAAATGTACCAATTGCAGCAAACTCATGGTATACTCTTGCCATTGTCATTTCATCTCGAGCCTCATATTGAAATGGAAACTATAGCATCAACAAAAAGACATGTCATTGCTCTTTGTAAATTTTCATAATGTTCATCTTTTGGGTTGATCCAAGTAAAAACACTCATGATTATCGACATGTATTACATTTCACCATTCCCTCCCTAAAAATCATGTTTCGGTCCAGGGACATGTCCCTTTCCAAGACCCTGAAGTGATGAATCAATGCTCACAGCACATCTGCACATCATTTCTATTGACTTAGGATACTTTGTTTGTGACTGACAGACAAATATTAACCAATAAATTGGCGTCTGTATTTTGCGAAGCCATCCAAAGGACCAAAACACATTCCTCCATAACTCCCTTCTGATGCACTAAAGAGTTTAAACAAGTATCTGTGTCATACTAGGTCATGCTCTTGCGCTCTGTAATTTTTCATAGTGATCATATCTTTTGGGTTGATCCGAGTCAATACACTCGTGATTGACAAAAGACAATGACAATAAACTTCGATCTACAAGGAGCATACGGTGCAACGGAACATTTGATGATGATTTTGAATAAGTGCTGGTAGAGGCATTGGGTGAAAGTAATCTAGTTTTAACTGACAGGAATGAATTGTGCTGCAGTTTTTCAGCGTCTTCATACATCAAGGCCTATTATTGTTTGTATTTTAGTGTTGGAATAGAAATATGGGTTCTTGGGTAGCAGCAATTACTTCAAGTCTCCTCAAATTTGATTGCAAAGACCTCTTGGATTTCAGTTGGTACCACATGTTCTTCTATCACTGAGGTGCAGTAATTGTTAGGCCGGATCGGCTCAATCTGTGAGATGGAATGAGTTGTTGCTGAAAGAGCAGCAACAAAATGAGTTGTCACGAGTCATGAATGCATGATTCAAGAATCAGAAACCAGTGTTTTGTCGATGTTGTAAGTTTGAGAGGACATCTAAGCTGTTGTCTTCTATCAAATGGTAGAGGTAGAGAGCTGTGATCTGTGATGAACTTTGGTTGTCAAAGGTTGTTGATTTGGCTTGTGGATTTAATCTTTCACATGAAAAGAACTTTGGAAATTTTGCAAGGTAAATCATTAATTAGAATGAAAGATGTACTTTGAAAAAGCGTATCACCTATCGATATCTAAAATGCCCTAAAGCGAAGCATCTCACGGCCATCATTATTTCTTCATCAATCAACAATCAACGACCATGAGCCGGAAGCCGCAAACAACAATGGAGAGAACTATTAGCCTGCGGTCCATACCGTAACCCTTGGCATTCATTCATAAGAAGCAAGTTCCCAACAGTTCCCAACCTAACATTTCTTCACAGATGCCACCACGCAACAACAACAACAAGAAGAAAAAGAACAAAAACATCAAAAGCCGAGACCGCAACGCAAATTCCACATGCTGCCACGGCTGCGCTCTCCTCCTAGAAAACACCTACATCCACTGCATCTGCACACAAATCCGCTACTGTTCGGAATCATGCAAACTTGCCCAACCTCACAACGGGTGTGCTGGAAGACCCGCCACAAAGGTCGATTTGGATGCTCAATTGAAGAAATTTCAATTGAATCAAGAGGGCAGGTTGCCGGTTGATGCGCGTACCGCTCAAGCGGTTGAGACTGAAAAGACTGTTCGAGAGCCGTTTCGTGATTTATTACTGAGCAAGAGGATTACCACATCGAGATACAGCGTGTGGGATTTGGCAAAGTGGGCCGACGAAGGCGAAGGGCCGGGCAATCAAGCCTGTGCCTACATGGCAGGAAGTCAGTATAAACATCGTTTGCTTGGTAGAATCCGTCCCGAGCGGGGACCAATTGCCAAAAATAAGGGAGAATATGATATTCCCTTGGTTGAATTGCAGGAATTGGCGTTCAAGTATTTTGATAAGGCTGCCAGGCTTGGTCATGGATTGGCCATGCAGTCGCTAGGTTGTTGCTTTGAGGACGGTGTGGGGTGTAAAGAAAATCGTAGGAGGTGCAATCAATGGTTATGGAGGGCGTGTTTACAGAATAGCGCTGGAGCGATTGAATTAATCGACACTAAAGCGGTGATTCAGTTAGAGATTGGATCCAACACTGACATGTTGGATAATGCATTGCGTCTATTGCAACCAGGTCAGGGTATGAATTTGGGTGGTCCGAATTTGGCGAGCCTTCTTTTGGTCTTTCATGAAGTTATACTTCGAGAAAACTACAGCTTGCCCACATTTGCAGGGAAATGGGCTTCGGGCACGGTTAACAACCCAGTGAGGCATAGGCAAGGTCTACCCAGAACTCCATTGATTGGGTCAAATCGTATCAGAGAATTTATCGACAAATTGCATTTCGTCGAAACTATGGGGAGAACAATAAGCATGAAATATTGCAGACGTGGTGCTGCCAAACAGGCGACAGCTCAAACCCGTGGTGCTGCAGCACGCTCAATTGATAGTCAAATATTTTTGGCCCCTCCTTTTGCTGCATGTGATGAAAGAGTTACTGATGCCATGGTCGAAGAATGGCATTTAAAGTGCAGAGACTTGGCTTTGAGAAGTCAAAATGACACTGATCAATGCGCTTATTTTGTGACATGTATCCATAATGAGGGTTCAGACGAGAAGAGTGGCTTTTGTCATCAATGTGAGGTAGATGCCATAGAGCGACTTGATGCTATTGCAAGAGGATCATTGGTTCTTTCATTGGATGAAGAGTTACCACATCGAGGACACGCAGCAATTTATAGGGGCAGTGATGGCACAATGAAGATGGAAACATGGAAGTACTACTGCGTTGGAGAAGCCGAATGCGTTCTTGCCATCTTGGTTGCCAGCGGGCTCTTTGTGTATGTTTCACCACTCTTCATTGCACAAGATCCAAACTTTTTGTATCCTTTGATATACGATCATGGGTCTATTAGGGCTGCACTTGAATTTGTAGCTCCACACATTGATTGGAATGAAAATATTGGCCCTGTCAAAGAGAATGTATTGGAACAACAACCTCTGATTCCAGGATGCAAACCAGGAAAGCACCTCAGAAAATGTGGTAACGGATTTTGCTGTAAACTTGAACTATATCAATCAGGATCTTTCCTCTACTGCTCTCGTTGCAATCGTCGAAAGTATTGTACATCCGATTGTCAGCGAGATGATTGGGTGCTGCATAAGCATGAGTGTGGTTCAAGCAACATTGCCAGAGAAGCCGGAATTCAAAGTAATAACGAGCAACAAGTTGATGGCAATGATGCTTCGTCATTGAAGCATGAGCAAACACTGGAGGAAGGAGAGGATTGTGTCATACATGGCCTAATTAGCAAACCAGAATACAATGCAAAGATTGGTGTCATGGGAGAAACTACACAAGATGGTAGAATTGCGGTCACCCTCAGAGATTCAGGCAATAAGCTATCTATAAAGCCCTCCAATTTATATTGCATTGGTGCATTTTGCAGAAAGAGAAAGAAGAAGTCAAGAATATTTGAATGTATGCATGGGAATGCTGTCTGCAAAGAGTGTTATCTGGACTTCACAACCATAAACATATTGGCTAAGCTCAAGTACAATGGTCAAGATATGACGAGTAAAGCAGCTATCGAGCAATGTGAAGAGACTCATTTCTCTTCATTCAGTTTAGAACCAAGTGATGACGAAGAATTTAGAACTCCCGAACCAGGTTGGCCGTATGAATGCACAGGAATGGATGAGTATCCCAAGCAACGTCTGATCTTGAAGGCTTTGCTGGAAACGAAAAGTCCCATGTCACTGATTGCCACTGCAGCTAGGACTGCTTACATTACATACGGAGGTGCGTTTACTAGTGTAGTTTTACGCGGCAGTACAAAGCTAGAAGATGTTGCAGACATGCTTTGATTGCAGATGAGTATACCTGGATCTTTCTTCAAAGGCCTACTAGCTGGTACATTACCATTTAGACCCATGCTACAACAAATATGACTCATGTAAGAAATTGAATTTTTATGAGATGGTTATGTATTACACTTGATAGGCTCTGCCCAGTTGTGCAAAAATGCATTGGAATTGTTGATATTACTTGCAAAAGGAATTAGAATTAGAATGAGTACTGAAACAGGGCATATTCTTGCAACATGGTTATGATTTAAAGAGAAATAGGAAAGCAAATAGCAAATTCAAAGAAGAATTGAAACATCCCTGTGACCAGGAGTTCATTGTTTTGTGTTTTTTTTGCTGAAGGAAGTGCTGTCTGAAAGAAGAACTCCTCTTTATTACAGTGCATAAAACTATCTCCTCTCTACTCCTTATCTTTAATGCCTCCCAATTGTATTTAACTCCCTTTTCAACAAAAAAAATACTGACAATGAAATGTTTTCCTTGTTCCATTTGTAACTACTTCACATTGCTTTTGATCTTCCACCAACCAGTTCCACAGCACTTCTAATTATTTAGTTTCACTGAGAGTTAACACGACGGAAACACTGAATAATGGCAAACACAAAGAACATCACATCACCTACTGTACTTCTCCTCAAACTTTCACTGAATCAAAACTCTTCAGAGCCAAGTGATTGCCAACCTCTAATCTGAAGTGGAAGCGTTGCTAGACAATTAGAGAATTCCCGAAAAACTGAAGTCATTGAATGGATGTGGATTACAAGGAGAATATGGTAATGCACTGGTTGAAGAAATGCGAAAAGAAGGTTTGGATACCAAACACCAAGACAAATTGGAAACACACGTGACAGTCTCTTACCTTCACTTCCACGAGAAGGATCAACGTTGGTAATCTTCCTTTTGTTCGTATGGTGATCAATAGTTGAGTTGGGCATGGTCCTCACACAAAGATCAATGCCACAGGCAGTTCTCCCGTTCAACTTCCGAAACTAATTCCTTATTGTCTCTTGCTTCGTCTATCAGCTCTTGCTTGCCGTCCAGAATCTTTCCAGCCTTGTTCAGTGTCTCATCTAATGCATCAATAACTTCAACTGATTTGTCGCAATCGGAATCCGAACTTTCAAACCATTCTTCAGTGATGTCTGCTCATTGTCCGAATCAAATGTGATCCTTTCCTCATCATCACCACTCAAAAGCTCTCAACAACATGGCACTATCTTCAGCTTTATTGGTGGAATCTGAATCAAACGTTGCCCGTATTGTCTACATTCTTACTCAAAGCACCCAACAACGGTTCCGCTTTCTAGGTGGAGGTGATGAGATGATGTCCTTCCGGCGATGACAGTGCTATTTGAGACAAGTTGGCATCTTCTGGCGATGTCTCTGGAGCAAAGATATTAATCAACAATTGACCCTCATTGCAAACTTAAGAGTTCTCACCTAAGCAAACAAAGTAAATCAACAGCAACAATTTTGACTTTCACTTGTCGTATACTGTGCTTGATTGTCATTGTTGACTTTATCAGTAGATACGCTAAGCAATTAGTTGATCTGCATGTTAGAGATTTTCTTTGGTGATGAAATCGACCTTGATTGGATTGATGCTGCTGGTGGTGGCCTTGTTGTACCTGGCAAAAATGAGGTCAGAGTCTGAACCTGCAGTGACATCAATCTTGGATATGTCAGCATGATGTCAGATAGATTTGAATCACAGTCTGTGTAATCAGAAACTGCGAAAGAGAAGTGAAAGTAAGTATACGAATGAGATACAGAGATTTGATCCAAAGCAATGTTCAGTACAAAAGAACAATTCACAACAAATCCGATTACCACATTACACTACTAAGCTAAGACTCCATCATCTCCCCTAATAATAACTAGTCACCGGTTGGATTGACATCGTTCCTCTATAATTAAATGTGTCAAATATTTCACCCCATAATAATCATGCCCAGCATCACTTGCGGCATTCTGTTGCAAAATTGAGCTCGCTTGAACTATATCAGTGTACTTGATTTCAGGTAGACAAACAATTGTGATCTATCATGCACACCAAAAAAGGTTAAGCTACGCGCTCTATTTTTCACTTTGTCGATATTTAACTTTTCCCTACTATGAATTAGTACAAATCCAATAAATGCATCTTGTAGCTGACGATCTCAGCTTTTCATAGCTATCTTGATCAGCACCTAACTCCATTTTTTGGCTGAGTTACGTGACAGAGAAGCCCAGCATCGACACAAGCTGGGCACTCTACTTTTCGACCA
>JALLAY010000048.1:0-24379 GCA_036939635.1 Cyclotella baltica | reverse complement strand
GTCAAACAAATGGGCATAGAGCAGCAGTTTAGCGCTAGCAAACCAACACATTTAATTAGTCAAGAAAAATTGGGTGGGCTCTGAGCAGCTGAATTTGTGAGCGTTATAATTTGTAAACTACAGGAGCATCTATCTTTCAGTAAAGAGTACTAACATGAGTTCAATTTGGCATGGCAAGAAATTAAATTGAAGCAGTGACCTATTGTTTGACCAACAAGTACAAGAAACAGCTACCCGTTTGACAAATGTGGGAGGAGTACGACCATCATCAATCTCTTGGTCAAGGAAGATTTATGTCTCCATTACCACCTGTTTCTGTATCCCACTACTTCCATTGACTGTGAACAGCTATGTTTCAAATCAAGTTTAGTGGGCCGTCTCAAAAGGAGAGGTCATTTGGGACCAATTGTATTTTGCTTGGATCTTTGGGTGACCTTTCGATTCATCACTTACTTGGAAATACATGAAGTTTCAATACAGTCACCATTGAAACAAAAACACATTTCAGATTTTGGCTCTCGTATATGGTTCTTCTTCGTACCTTGGTTTTTTCATCATTGAATCATTCAGATCACTTTGGGTGAGTGACTCTAGATTTGGGGCCAACAACTGTCACACCTCAAAAGTGACATCACACAGACATCGTACTTTCACACAAACAAATTCTCAGTGCAAAGATATTCACAGCCCCAACTGATTCTAGATGTAATTTTGCCAGGTGGATTCTTCTTGCTCCAATTTGACACTGGTCTACTTTACAAGATAAGCTTTGAGTCACGCAGCATGCATCTAATATTTTATTCTACTGTCACCATAATGATTCGGTCCAGTACTCCATCCAATCAGCACTCTCAAATCTGACAGCAGCGATATTATAGAAATGTCACAATGATTAGTCAAAGTGCCCATGAGTTAATCTGGCTCTTGATAATTGATTTGGTTTTATCTTTCTACAGCGGAAGGTGTAGCATCTCTCGGCTTTGGTACTTGGCATAGACTACATCAGACTTTCTTGCTCCAGCTTCTGAATTAGAGGATCAAGCGTTTTTGAAAATATCAGGTTTCTCCTAATTTAGTTGCCATTAAGGAACATCCTTACTTCCGATCTTATAACGACTGTCGTTTTTAAAAAAATTAAAAAACGTGGCGTAACTTAAAACAAAATAAAACAAGTCCCTCTCCGCTCAATTCTCCCCCCGCCATGGCATGGTGCCGCCGCAAACTCATTCCTTTCACTCCATTTGACCTCCCATAGCCTTTACTGATCGTTCTAGGTCCAAAGGGCGGAGTGGTTTCATCGCAGCAACCATGGCCGACTTCTACGCCACCGGAACCTCACACCGCGTCCTCCACCGCATTCCAACTGGGAGACAACATCGCCTCCCCTTTCCCGCGTCGAAGACAATCTAATAAAAATCGTTCGTTGGGAGACGGCCAAAACCAAGGCCTTAACCTTCGGGGCGGGAGTCATGCCTTCAGCTCCATTCGAAATTTCGGAGGGGAGGAAGCTGTTGCGGCGCAGAGGGCTGTGTAGGGTGTTTTCATGAGGAGTTGATGGCGGAGACGCTGAAGGAGGTTGGGAGGGTGAATCATGCTGTTGTGGAGGTAGGTCGTTTTCCGGTGAAACCAATTTATTCATCACAACATATCTAACTGAACTGACTCATAAACCATTGGCTATCAAAAAATGTATCTCGTGATTGCAAAATATCAAAAACACTGCACCTGAAGGAGAACCCAAAACATACACAACAAAGAAAGATGAATTTGATCCTCTAACAGAAAACATCCAACGTTGTAAGGTGGAAGACCTAAAAGGAGGAGACCCAGCGGTTCTGGAAGGTGGAGACTACACAAATAATACAAAGAAGGATTCAGTGTCTTGAATGAATTTATGGGTTGTTATGTTTATGGAATGATTGAGATGTGCTTTGGCTAGAATTGTTATTAATGTGATTGGTGCTACAGACAGTGCTTGATTCTTCAAGGTGTAAAAGACTACTGAACGACAACATACTTAATCAGTGTTGACCGAGACTTCTCCCAAACAAGAAGTTTGCATCGGCTCAAAATCTACAAGTATAAGATAAAATGCGTATGGATTGTGAACTGTGATGCACTTTGTAATTAAATAATCAATTCTCAGTGTAGAGCAAATCTAGTAGTTAATACTTATCGAGTTCAACTATGAGCATCTTCAATGGAATTTGAATAGGTTTTTAGACAAACCAGTCTAATGTAACTGAATGCGTTTTTGAATTGTTAATAATCCAGCATACATCTGTGAAGTAAAATTAGTGAAGCAGCAATGATGAGCTTTCCATCACGTACAAAAAATGTCCAAAATCATTTGTTCACTTACAGAATCATACAAGTACAAGCACTTTCAACAGCAGTATTGATCGTCTGAAACTTGAAACTATATAAGGCTCATAAATACCAAATTGTTCCATATCAACAAGCTGACCTGCAGTCCCATCAATACCCCAATTACACTTTGGAAAAGCACCATTCGATCCATTCTTCTCAATCTCCTCATACGCCGCAGCATGCTTCGCCCTAAGCTGCGTAGCAGTCCTTAGTACACTAATCCTCTGAGCCAAAGTCCTATGAATCACCTTCATACCCCATGCCAAAAACGGCCCCTGTTCAATCCCCTCCAACTTCAACCTGGTCTTTCCTAACCCCACCGAAACCGCCATTTTCGTAGCCCCGCCCCCCGGCAAAAGCCTCGGATAAAAAACACATTCCTAACAACTTGCATGGCATCCAATAAATTCCTCTCAATCTCATTCAACACATCCTTACTCCCACACATTCACACAAATAGTACAAACCTTTGGATCCTTACACTCCTCAAAACAAGCAAAGTAAGCTTCACCAATCATTCCTATTTAAATAATCCACACCCAGTCCCAATATCCTTTTTTCGAATCTCATCCGTACTACTGACAATCGTGGCACCCGTCGCCCAATCTTTATCCGTCTTCGCGTTCACGAGGCTGACAGTGACTCTCCGTGCGGCATATTGTTGATTTATAGTGACCATGGTAGGCCAAATAGAGTCAGAAGAGCAAGTCTATCGCGAATCCGGACGACATGGAGGCCACGAACAAGCGGAACGGTGTTGTCGTTGAGTTGTCTTATTTTGTCTTAAGTTACGTTACGTTTTTTAATTTTTTTAAAAACGACAATTTCAATTGTTATAAGATCGGTAGTAGTTTAGCTATCTTTTTCCCACTACTGTACTTAACTTTAGCCCTCAAATTATCAAGGACAGATGTTAGGTCATGAGTATCAATCAGCTTGTATCTGCTTGTATCCAAAATGAAAGGTATCTCAGTGATCACAAAGGTATCTTTCAAATCTTCGCCATCCTCCAACTGAAGTCTCAGAAAAAAGTCAACCACCATGACGGCCGCCGACCTTTGTATCTTCACCCAAACTCTGTCCATCTAACTGCCCATAACACACTCCCACACGTAACACCAACCCACCAATCGACCCAACTATTCAATACAACAATGGACTCAAACGGAATCGAACTCCCCACAAAATCCCAAAAACAAGCACGCAACCTCCAACGCCTCCACGACGAAGAGCAATCCTTCCTTCGCAACGGTAACGGAGAGCCCAACAATGACAGCTACGATGAAGATGACGACGATGAGGGGTACGAATATCCACAACAACAACAAAGTGACTGTGCTGTTCTCAGTACGGCATGGTCGGGTCTATCCTGTCCCGCACGATTTATACTCCTGTTGATAACATGCTCCGCTGCCATTTATGGAGTGTACACTCTAGGCGTGGACGAGGGAGTTCGTGAAGAACATCACATTGGACGCTTTGGCGGTGACAGTGGTGGCAGTAGCAGCAGGTCTAAACCAATGACGGGAGAACAAGCCAATGAGCACTATAAATCACTTCAGGGAGCATTAACGCCAGAAATAATAAAATCAACACGCAAGGCATCAAAGGAATTGATTGCCTTGCTTCATGATTATTATGGGGGTGAAGAAAAGGCAAAGGATATGTTGATGAGGAGTTGGCAGGCTGGATGGGATTTGGATGCTGAGTTGTTTTTGGGTGAGGATGATGAGATGAATGAGGATGGGACTGTTGGCGGCGACATTGACAACAATGATAAAAAGAACCAAGACAATACCAATCAAGATACAAATGATGACAAGCTCAGCAAGCGACAAAAGAAGAAGAACAAAAAGAAACATAGAAACGATGATGGACGTGAACTTGGCAAGAAGAGTAAAACAGTTAAGGCGTTAAATGATCCTGATGATATGAATGACCAAGAGTTGAAACGATGGCATCAAGCTAAAAGAGAACGAGTGACTAAATTGATCACTACCATGGCTAGGGCGTTGTTGAATCCAAATCAAAGTAATTTTATGATTGGGACTATTGGCAGGTTAGTTTCTCCTTCTTCTATGTTTATTCAACTCTTGAAATTGCAAAATATTTATTGGTCTTAATCAATGTAATTTTTGGTTTAGTTCGGTTGCAGCTGGACATGATAATTGCCATTATGATTGTTATGAATCTCAATTGGAAAGAACACTACAAGGAGTATTTCAAGCTGCTGGCATGAAGCTGATAGTTCAGAATGCGGGAGAGGTAAGTGATTTGCATTTTTTAAATATTATAATTGTTAACGACACAAGTGTGCATCTTCAACTTTTGTGCTTGTAATCAATAGGGAGGAGGATGCGGTGACACCCACCAAAACCAAGTATTTTGCATAACCCACAACGTTTCACCCAACGTTGACATTATCCACTACTCCTGGACCTACTTTGAAAAAGGCGGTGCCGAAGTCCAACGTGAATCACTAATCAGATACGGACAACGCATGCTACGTCGTCCCATGGTGCATCATTTGGTGGCTAGAGGGAAAGCAAATACTTGCGAGGCTGATAATAGTCAGAATGTTAAGTTGGATGATGCCTATGCAAAGTTTGGGTATAATGCCTTTTGTATACAGACTGGCCTTTTTGCGGGTGGGCATGATTATGAAACTGAGGAGGCGAATGGGATCAACAGGTCAGTCCCTTAATTGAGAAGTGCTTATTATTCAGAGTTTCATGCGCTAATTCTCGTCACCACACGGCAGGTTTGGCTGGAAGTTTGTAGGTGATGGCTATCACAACACAACCCGATATGGAGAACTGCTACCAGATGATGATCCGCGAAAGGAAAGTCTAGGCACTGTATTCCGCAATTGGCATCCTGGTCCGCTGGGGTTCCAAATGGCCTCGGATGCATTTGCCTACGTCTATGCCACTGGTGTTCTGATGGCATTAGAAATCATTGAAGCAGATATGAATAGTGGATTGAATGTTTTAGATAGATGGTTTGATAGCAAGCACAGAAGAGCAATCGCCGAGGGTAACACTGACGAGAGAGCCTTGACGCAAAGATCATTATTTCAACTACCTCCACTGGAAGGGATGAATGATCCCATTTATTGTGATCCTCTTATCTGTAATATGACCCAGCCACCATCGTGTTTGAACTATGAAAAGCCTACGTTTGGAACGGCAGGAATCAAGGTCAAAGACCAAGCTGGATGGAATATTTGGAAGGAAGTAAGTGCGCCAATATGCGAACTAGTGATATAATTGCTGTATCTTTACGGAACTCATCACATCTTAAAACATGTTCAATCAGGATAACAAATGGAACAATATGGTTGGGAAAGTTGATATTGCCATCTTCAAAGCCAAAAATGATCCAGAATGGTTTGAAAAATGCAAGCATTTAGATGCATGCGGAGGAATCTATGCATCAGAAGCATCTCACGGAGAGTTGGTTTTTGAACTACCTGCTTCCAAAATGGAGTCAGGTACTGTCATAATCTGTGGATGCTGTGGCAAAAAGGTAGGAGAATCAATGTTTCTACAGAATGCAAAAGTTGTAATCAAATTGAATGGACGAGAGTTAGACAAGTCTACTATGGAAGTTTGGCCAAATCCCAAATGTGTTCGATTATTGAGTGGATATGGAAAGAATGGATTCGAGAAAGAGGACACGATGCTGCTTTCATTTGAGTTATCTGGGAAGCAGCCTCCGGTAAAGGTCATAGGTGATGTAGAGGAAGCCACCGAAGTCAAGATCAGTCATGTCATTGCCTTATAATATTAGGTATTTTTTCGGTGTCAAGCAATGGATAAAGACTGCCGCATCACATTCCGCTTCAAACATTTCATTGTTGACAATCTAACTTACTTTAAGAGAAAGCACCGTCTCCCACCTTAAATGAATTAACAATATTTTCAACTGTCTGCCTCTCCTTGCTTTCCTTATTATCAAACTTGACTGCATTTGACGTAGTCAGCATCATGTAAACATCACCTCCCACTTGATACGCATCTACCAGTCCTCTCCTCTCGACTGTCTGCACACCACTCCCCGTCACTGTATCATATTTCAGTATCAACCGACGTCTCCCCATACATGATTTCGGCGCATCATCGGCACTACAATCAACAATCATTTTAGACAAGGAAACACGCCCTCCCTCCGCGACCACTCCAGACCTACAAATGTCTCCATCTGGGGACAGAATAACATCAGCAAACCATTGTTTATTCACTGTTTTCAAATCACTCCCCCCCGGCAGCGTAGCATGTAATACATACAATTTATCTCCATTTCGTTGATCTACGTATTGAACCCCTCCCCCAAGTTTATCCAACTGTAGCCAATCAGTGGGGAAATCAAATGCAATAGGAATCTGACTCTTGGGGTAGCCTCTAGGCGCAACGACGTACCCTTCATACCGCGTAAGTAGCTTTGCCAATCCCAGCGTAGTTAGCCTTGCGAGTCCTCCGGATCTGTAGGCGTAGATTGCTGCGTTGGACGGTGGACTGGCTATATCATCTGCAATCGATGGTGTGCTGATTAAAAGCGTAGATGCAATTGCTGCACTGTTAGCGAGGAACTGGTGCCGAGTTACTTCGCCTGAGTCTCGGTTTGAGTGACTTTTAAGAGCGGTTGAGTGTAGCCTGGTTATTTGTAGGTGGGCAGCGTTATGAGCAGGCTGGAAAGCTAGAACGGCTGGTAGCAGGAGGAGAAGGATTGCTGTGGTTTTCGTCATGGTCATGGTCATGGTGAAGAAGACGATATAAGGTAGACGAAAAGCCTCTGTGACTCTGTGACGGGCGGTTGGGCGGTGGTGGTGATTTAGGTGAATGATTGATGATGGATCGATTTTTCCCGCCAAAAAATGGTCTGCTAGGCTTCAAGCTAACCCATCACAAAACATCGCCCGTACAAAAACACGGACCATGACATGAACCGACACAGTCGTGCAGAGCAACAAAGAGATAACAACGCTCGATCGATCCAATACAGTGACAACTCTGCCACAAACATAAACCGCAGTTGCCATAAAACTGCTACACCACATCGATCATCATGAGTGATTCCGAGTTCATGACATCATGGGAAGACCCCGCCATTGTAACAAAACGCCTATCATCAGCCCTCCAAGCACGTGGCATTTCATCATCCATCACTTCTTCAATCGTAGCTCCTCTCGGTGGTCACTCCGGACTCTCGGGCGATATGTCTTCGCTAACGTTGGAATTTGAAGATGGCACATCCATGAAGCTGGTGCTGAAACGAACTCGTTCTAACAAAGATTCAAAAAAGTATTCGAAAAAGTTGGGATTGTACAGAGAAGGGGTATTTTACAGTGCAATTGGCCCTTGGGTTCAGACGAGGCTGGATAGGGTTCCTATTGGTAATAAACACAAGTTTATTCCGCAAGCGCTGTTTTCTGCATCGGATGCCGAGACGGGACAAAAGGCCATAGTTTTGGAGTATTATGCGAATGCGGTGGAGGCAGGAGTTCACTTTCCCCATTCAGTTCACAATGTTGTGCGTGAGATGGAAAAGCAGCAGGAAAATAATGGTGATAGTTCGGAGACAGAAGCAGTTACTTCAGAAAGTGCTACAGATTCTACCGAGGCCATTAGAAAATCTATTACGCTGGAAGCAGCACGTATTGCAGCATTGCTCCATGGCTCATTCTACCAAGATATTTCACTATTCACTGACACTTCTTTTGCTAAAGACCTGCGAATGGCTGATTGGATACAGGGTCAAAGTAAAGAAACCTACCTTGAATCACAGCAGGAAATAGTTGACAGATGGTCAAACGCCAAAGCTCGATGGTTAAGTGGAGAATTCTTCAATGGAAAAGTCCAACTGGGCAAAGAGTTTGTAGAGGTAATGGATGCATCTTGTGCACAGGCATTGGATTTTGACTTATTTGTGTCCAAGTGGAATCTTGATGGGAGTGACGCTGGAAGCGACAAACTTGCATGGAGTTTGGTTCATGGAGATTATCATCCTGGAAATTTCCTATATATGAATGAAGAAAAGAGCAGCAACGATAGACCGAAATTGATGCTTGTTGATTGGGAAGTGGTTGGGGTTGGCATTGGTCCTCAAGAGATTGGCCAATTTCTAATATCTCACACTGAGACGCAAGAGGCATTTGATATATTACATGAGGTAGCTGAAGTTTATCGGCAGACTTTGGTTTCTACTCTAGACGCTGTTAATGAAACCAACAATGGAACGCCTGTAGTTCCATCATTAGACGCAATTAAAAGAGAAATTGTTTATGGGGGTATTGAACGATGGGTGTGGCTCTTTGGGTACATGGCTGGTTGGGAAGAGAGCATGCCTTGGTTGTACATGCAATTCTTTCACGACCAAATGCAGAAGTTTATTGTTGTTAATGGCATTAAGGCACAGCATGTTGGAATGCCGAGGCCATAGTCAATAATTATCATCTTACTATGGCATTGTAAGTAGAATCAGCACTCAATATTGAATGAAATGTTGTTTTCCAAGACACGATGGCAGCAGCAGAAAAATTGTTGGTATGGCATACTTTTTACAAGTACTTATAACAAATAACTGAAATCATCCATGGACACCACGGTGACATTCCTCCCCGCAATAGTGCTGATTGCAAACCACACAAAATAACAATTCCTCCTCAGTACAATCTAAACAAAAGTTTCTGTCACACTTGCCGCAACATTCAAACCCATGACTAGCACAGCACTGTTTGTTGCATCCATCACAAGTTGTAAGATTACTGCACCATTGACACTTGGGCGTGGTGCATTCTGAGCAGGTAGGCGGGATGGCACAGGCCTTGCAATAAGTGTGCTCACAGACTGAGCATTTGATCAGTTGGGGTGTGCAATGGCGGCAATAATAAGATTTGCAGGTTTCGCACCTATTCTGACGAGGCGAAGTATCATGACTGCAGTTAGGGCTGCACCAAAGATATGTGCATTTTGAAGCCATACATAGAGGTGGAGACTGACGATTATCTTCATCAGTGAGGTATGACGGAGAAACCCAGCTCAGCCAGAAATTGTCGCGTTTATTATATAATCTCTCAACTGTTGGGCTAACATTCAAAGGGAGAGGTTGTGTTCGAACTGCTATTCTGCGAAGAATCCTAGTTTCTCTAATATCTGGACTCATTTCTATGATAGATGAAAATACATTGCAGACGAAACTTTCATTCAAACCAGTTGGCCCGTATTGCTCCCTCTGCTTCCCTTTTAATGGTGATGTCCCCACGACTCTTAAATCTATATCTTCCAATACCGTTGACTGACGAAATGGTTCAAGACCTGTCCCTGTAATATTAGGACATCCAATCAAAGATAATGAGTGCGTATTTTCTTTTGCGTTAATCTTGATCAAAAAGGCCTTCAGTTGATCATCGTTGATATTGCATGGCTTGACACCGTCGCAAATCTGAACTTCTTTCCATCTCACCACGGGAGAATCGGCAAAGACTATTTTGCTGCACTGTTTAGAACAGCCAGATAATATTACGAGCGAATGGAGGTCAACGAATGATAAAACTGATTCCTGGAGGATGTCTGGTGGAAGTGGAACCATTTCGGCCACCCTATCGTAGACCTTCGTACCGACGGAAGTGCCCCTTTCTAATAAGCCGAGGAGCCGAGCGTAGTTTTTGGGTGCAGTGTCAATCTGCGTTGGTGGTTTATTCGGTGCAAGAATCGACAGAACTGAATCCATCACCACAAGAACGGCGAAGATTTCTTATGTGGCGATTGGCGATTGCCAGCCGAATTTGTCGGTGTACCTTCCCATTTTACATATCATATATCTTTCATGTCATCAAAAAGATACAAAATGTGTTTTTCATAAGTAATAAGGAAGATTTTTTTGGATATTTTAAAATGATAAATAAATTAGAGGTAAAGTCTTGTGTTCACATGTTATCATTTATTTCGGTATCTGACAATCCAACGGTGACAACATGACAGTGATGACAGAATGGCGGTGAATTCTAGCCCTTGACACCGCTGATTGGATTGAAATGCACCATTATCAACAGTTGTTTCAGAGGACATCCATCAATTGCACCTTCATAAAATAAACGTAACAACATTCGGTTCCATCAATACAATCAAAAGGCCATAGCAATGATCAACTCAAAGACAATCACCGAACTCATCGGCACCGGCTTGCTGGTCTTCACTATTCAAGTTGCCGTCGCATCTGGCTCAGATCTCGCTCCAGTAGCCATTGGTAGCATTCTGATTGCTGGCGTCTTTGCAGGTGGACCGGTTTCGGGAGCGCACTACAATCCCGCAGTCTCTCTCGCCATTGTTCTACGTGGAAGCATGACTTTTGCTGAAATGATTCCTTACTGGATTGCTCAGATTCTAGGTGGAGCATTGGGAGGCTTGTGCGGAGGCATTGTTAGCGGAAGTTTTGCTACGGTTTCTATGGGTGCAGGTGCCACTTTAATTCAAGCTCTTCTTGCCGAGGTTATTGTTACGTTTGCACTCTGCTACGTTGTTCTTACTGTTGCCACCAATCCCAAGGTTGACAGTAATCACTATTATGGACTTGCCATTGGCCTTGTCGTCTTGTCTGGAGCTGTTGGCGTGGGTGGAATTTCTGGAGGAGCTTTCAATCCGGCGGTGGCTCTTGGATTGAGTATTGCTGGTGCGTTTTCTAATGTTGGGTATGGAATTATGGTGTGTGGAGCTAATCTGGTTGGTGGTGCGATTGCAGCTGGTAGTTACCTTGTATGCGTTCCAGAGCCAAGTGGAACTGTTGGAGAGAGGACACCATTGACTGCATAATTTTGTTCAGCTACTGTTCTGTGGTGCAAGTAGTTTATGTGTGATATGAGGACAAGTATTTGGTTCTTAATTCCTCTTGTTCAGTGAATGTATCATCTTAATGCTAAGTAGTAAATGTTATTTTGTGTATCAAGACTATTCTGGGTAATGTAAAATTAAGATAATAACAGCAGAAACTTTCTGATAAGATTGTGACAAAATGTCACTTTGTTCTCTTAAAGAGAATTAATAATTTGCTACTTTCAAGGAGACGTGAAACTGCCGGAAGGTAGGAAGGTAAGCTGGGTGGTTACTAAGGTCACGAATCAGGTCTCTCTGTAGAAATGTGCTCTCTTGGTTGAAGCGTATGATGTTGTTGCGGGCAAGGGATGTGTTGGTAGATGTATCAGTGTAGAATGTTTTGGCTTCTCAGTTCTAGTGGTACAGATATTTCAATGTGGTATTTGCTGTTTGAAATTTGGAAATCAGCTGATTAGTTGGAGAGATGACTTGACTGCATATGTTAGTCAGCAATAGCACCACAATCATGAATTGACACTTGTCTGAGCTGCTAATATTTTGTTAGATATTTAAATATTGATCTGTCCTTCTCATGCGTTGCCTGGGATTTTTGTATCCTCCCATTTTACATGACAAAGATCTAAACCTTTCTCATTTTACATTTTATATTTTATACAAAAACGAACACAAAACAAAGCAACAAACAGTACTCACTGTTGATAACCAAATTGAGAATAAAACTGTGTTTTATTATGGCATCTTGAGTGAGAATACAATTGCAGTACAAATACTTAAGGCAGTCTGTGGTTCAATTATCTTCATACTATTGGTGTCGTCAAATGAGAATGAATTGCAAAAAAATTTGTGTTTCATCAAGTGTCATTCATGACCAAAGTATACAATAAAAAATGACGGAATCATTGTTTTACAAGAGATTGCAGATATTTTCTGTGTGGTTGATGCAGAATTTAGCATATGTCTATGCAAATAACCATAATATCTTATCAAGTCATTAACTATTGGGGATTCTATCATCTGTGGTTGAATTTAAAATGAGACTGCCAATCACCCTTGTGATGCACTCCAGCTGTATTGGCACCTTGGGGTCAACCAAGGCGCCATTACAGCTGGAACCCATTATAAGAGTAAGGGTGAAGGGTGACCGAGAACAGAATTATCAAATCTATATATATCCAGCGAGTTTTCATTGTAATACCTACTAAAATAGTAATGAAATGCTGGTTATAAGTGCTATTTGTGAGTTTAAGTAGAATTTTATGCATTTTATTAAGGTGATGATGTTTTTAATTCCACCCAAGAACTATAAATTTGATTGTCACTCAATCTCTCTTAATGTAAGAGAGTAAGCATTATCTGTGGCTCATTATAGAAATGAAAGTTGAGTTAGCAGAGAGATTATATCTTCCAGAGCCATCTCATTGGACTTCATTCTCTCAAAAAGTTGTTTGCAACATACACCCAGAAGACAGCTTGATAGAACTTGATCTTCTACTTGAACTTGAAGAAATTTGCACCTTCCATACATACCTCTAAGGTAGGTACATAGTAGGAAACGTAGGAAGTAATTAAGTCAATGTTGAATTTCTTTTTGACCGGGATTAGGATGGAGCGGGGGGCAGGACAGACGCGCACAACGCCAGTGAGACCCAGACACGACACAAACGACACACACGATTGCACACAAAACAAATTCCCAATCACAGAACCAAACGCTGCCATTGAGTTTCTTGGATTAGAATTTTAGTCGTTTAATCTTAGAAGTATCCGAAGAAAATCCGGTATTTTGCCCACCATAAAAATGTTTGTATGTCTGTAGCCATAACATAATTTTAGCCGTTGGAAGTAAAAAATGTAAAAATATCCACAAATTTCAAGTTAAATTGGACCCTGAATCCACGATAGTCCACGATCGCAAGGCACAAAAGGACTCAATTTCTCTCCCAACCATCTCCCAACAAGTTCGGTGCAACCGCTCTCAAACGTCTCGCCTCAATCATACCACAATCAATGCATGATCGCATTGATCGAGCCTTCCAACTTCTGCCAACACCGACTCAAAAGATAAAGAGGACAGTCAACAGCCTCTCTCCCATTGTCTCATCCTGAACCCTCAGCACTGCCCTTCAGCTTCTCTAGAACGCCATCCTAATCTGCACCAATGGAAAAGAACGGTGTAGCCATGCTCAGCATCGCTGCCGAAATGTCTTGTCGAAGTAATGATGACATTCCCGCCTCAACTCATGATAGTAACACGACTGATTGCAAATCGAAACCTTTAGATGATAGCACCTCTAGCAAGAGCCGCGGTGGCAGCAGCAGCATCGGCAGTCCTCCACGATCAAAATTGGTTCTTCCCGACATGACCGCGGATGTGCGCAAGGACCTTGAATCGGGCCGGTTGTCAAGTTCTGATTTGCCGTTGTCGATTAGTAAGAGGCCGGAATGGTCTGAATATCCATTGAAAGACATTTCACAGCCGCATCCAAATGACGTTCGTAAGTGTTTACGCTGCAGCTGTTAACGATTCGTGCTTATTCCCGTTTAGTGCCATTTAACAGTCAGTCTTGCTTTGCAAATGTCACTTCACATCCAGTCTGTGGTCGAGGTGGAGGCTCCAACAATCATCCGGGCAACGAAGCATTCCGCCTCCTCGTTAACGAAGTCAAGATGCCCTACGTTAACTGTCCCAAGCGTGAAAAGCCACTCATTGCCCGTCGTGTGGTCGAGGCCGTTCGGAACCAGAGTCCACCTGGAAGATTTTTGCAAAAGGACGCCCAAACGGGATTCTGGAATGATATCGGGGACGGACGAGCCAGGGAAAAGACCAGTCAGGCCTTGAGGGAAGGTGCTCCGGTGATTCGTGATATGATGGACAAGCAGAGCCCTGGTAATTCTGTTTCTGTGTCGAAGGGAAAGAAGAAGGCACGATATTCTCCTGTTGCTGATAAGGAACAAGTGGATTGTATTGATAAAGTCGAAGGGGCTAACGAAACGCAGATGCCTATACCAAAAACTGTGTATCAGGATTATTCGAATCAACCTCAGATGTCAAATTCCACTCAGCCTCAAATGCCGCTTTCCTTCCATATGCTTAATGAAAGAAAAAATGTCATGCCTGCATCAAACATGTATCATAATCGTGAAGAACAAGATTACTGCTCCTCCAAACCAGGACCCTGGCAACATCAAATTTGCAATGAAATCCCATCCTTCCGTCCTCCTCCTCCCCGTGAAGAAATGAGTAGATTTCCCGGGCCCTTTGCTCCCCCTACCATGCAGTATCCTCAACACCATCGCCGTCGGGCCACTATGGACTACGCTCCCTCTCACATGAGACATCCAGCTCCCGATTCAGTACCTTTCGAGACAGTCCGTGGCCTCCTCATGGGTCGTATTGACCCAGTTCAATTAGCTTATACCATCCTTCCTCCTGAAGATGCTGCAGTTGTTGCCCGCCTTCATTTGAATCTCAACAGTTCATCCTCCAATGCAAACAATTTTTGTGTTCAGGATAATCAACATCAACAACCTTCTGATTCTGCCAATAGTATTGATATGGATCGTCCACTGCCATTATGCAGTGTTGTTTCAGATGGGTCCTCTTCGCCCATTACCGAGCCTCAGTATATTAAAGAGGAGAATCAGTCTTCAGATGACTCGTCACGTCAATCGAATAGTGCTAAAGCCAGGGCTGTGCTTCCCAAGAAGAAGAGGAAGTTTATTGGGTAGTGAGATATCCAGGGGTAACACTTGTAAAAGGGGAACATAAATTGAGAAAAATGCACGAGAATATTTAGTAGGTCATTTAAATAGGGACAATTACTTAAGAATGATATCATTAACAATAGGCCTGTTTCATGAATTACAGTGTATATATCTTGAAAGATCTTGAATCTCACTTGTGACTTGTACTTACTCTTTTGACTGCATTATTTTTGGTCTCTAGCATTAGACAGAAACAAAACTTCTCCCTCATTCAGAAACTTTCAATCACAATCTCATGATTCTCATTAACAGTATTCATGTAAATGCAATGTGAATGCTTAGCAGTTTGAGAGGGTCATATTCAAAGCTCACCGTCACCTTTTTTTTTGGCTTGTACCCACACCGATGCTTTGCTCTTTAACTGAATACCATAAAGAAGTTGTTCTGTCCCATTCTATTCCCAGTAGATTTGTTTTGGCGGGAAAAATGAATCCACACCTACTTACCCGCCCACATCACGAATCCAAATTCAAATCCATCGCAAACACCTCGACCCTCGACCCTCGACGGATCCAACAACGCAAACAACATTACAGTTACAATGAAAATCCATTGCTTACTTCTCTGGTTCTTACCAGTCACATCGTGCCTGCTCCTACCTCCTCAAATTTCAATCATCAAACACGTAAGTGGTCTTTCAAATCGTCGCCAACCTCAATCTCGAACAATTCTCCAAAACACACCACAATCTCCATCAGACGAAGCTCCAAATAACCCACCCACCACCTCAAACTCCCTCTACCAGCCAATCCCAACCAACAAACCATGGACACTAGGCATCCTAACCTCCGGCTTCCCACCCCAACAACTCCTCGTCCCAATCGTTAAATTCATAACCTTTCAGGTATGGCGTTTAATGATGAATGAATTAGTAACACATGATAAAGATGGGAGGTTTATACGTGAATCATTTCAGGCGGGGAATAATCCGGAGCCGCTGGATATAGGTGGTAAAGTTTATAGATTGTATTTGGGTAATCCGTGTCCTTGGTGTCATCGAGTCAAGGCTGCTTTAGCCGTATTAGGTTTGGAGAGTGAGATTCCTGTAACTACGCTTATAGATGATGCAGAGAAGGCTAGTAAGGGTGGATGGGTATTACCCAAACCATCTGTTGAGGATACAAATAGCGGTATTGCGTCAGAGCTAATCTCTGGGGATTTAGCTGGGGTATACAATTATTGCTATCGAGATATTTTACCGGAAGGAGAGAGGTATAGAGGAAGATGTACTGCTCCACTTCTTATTGATGTTGAATCTGGGACTATTGTTACTAATGAGTCTAATGAAATCATGGTACTGTTGAATGATTATGCTAGAAGGAAAAGAGAGCAAACTGGATCAAGTACTGTGGTCAAAGTTGATCTTCGTCCGATTGGTTTAGAAGAAGAATTGGACAAAGCTGGAAAACACTGGTTTGACCTTTTATGGAATGGATCGTATCGATGTGGCTTTGCCACCTCTCAACTGGCATATGATGAGGCAGCATCTGATGTTATGAAAGGTTTGGCTGAAATGAATGAATGTTTAGCAACACAGAAATATCTTGTGGGTGATACTCTTACAGAGGTGGACTTGAAGGCTTTTGCTTGGGTTACGCGTTTTGATTATGCATACACTGTTATTTTTAAGGCGCCTGGTGGGAGAATAGCGCAGTATCCTAATATTGCAGCTTGGGTGAAACGTTTGGTGTTGGAGTATCCTGAGTTGATGGGTACTGTGGATATGAAGGATGCATGTGGTTCTTATTATAGACAGTTGTTCATGCTTAACTTTGGACGTGTGGTTCCGTACATTCCGAGTATTGAAGAATGGGTTTCGAGCTTGTGATAAGTATTATTGTTTATTAAGGTAAGACTGCTTCACGTGCTGAACCAACAAGCATCAATTCAAGTTTAACCTCTAATAAACTCCAGTGGAGTGTCAAGATACATTTTTAATTTATTGTTTATTTCTCAAGTGTGGTGGGATGTATTTCTTAGGGGCTGGGGCTTGTGGCTCTTCCTCTTTGGGCAAACTCGCCTTGACCTCTTGTAAATCCCAAGCATCCTCAGCTTCTGTCGAGTTACGTTGTTTTGGCGCAAGAAGCGTGTCGAGTGCAGACTTAGAACCAGACTTTTTGCCATTTCCATTTTGTGACTTTGATTCTTTCTTCTTTTTCTCCTTCTCGAGTTCTTCATCTGTCTTTTTCATTACCGATGCATCTCCTCTCAGCTTTCCCTTTCCATCAGATTTGCTCTTTCCATCATTGTTGTCATCAAGATTCATCTGTGCTCGCATATCCATTTTAAAGTTCTGAATGTCTCCTTTATACATGGTAATTGTTTTGTGATCACATATCCAAATTTCCTTCGCTACTTGTGAAATCAACCGCATGTCATGAGACACTAATACCATGCCTCCTTCAAATTCATTTACTGCCTTGGCAAGAGCATCAATACTCTCCATATCCAAGTGGTTAGTCGGTTCATCCTATTGAACAGTATTTAAAGTGTATATTGTGGTATTTATCTTGTAAGAGAATTGATTTTAGGGGGAAACTAGGCGCAAACAATTCAGGACTTACCAACAGAAGGATATGCGGCGCATCTCGACCCAACTTGGCAAAGACAACCCGAGACTTTTGACCATCACTCAACTCAGCCATCTTTTGCATCTGCATTTTACCCGAAATACCAAACCTACCAAGATATTTTCTTTGATCTTCCCGCGGCGTTCCAGGATACACAGTGTCAAAGAATTCAAGAGGGGTCTGTTCGAGATTAAGAACATCAACAAAGTGTTGAGTGAAGCGGCCTATCTTAAGATGACCATGAGGCCTGATGTCGCCGAGAGTTGGTTGAAGCTCTCCAGACATAAGTTTTACTAGCGTGGTTCTAAAAAAAAAGTGAAGAAGCAAGGTTATGATGAGAAGTGATATAATAATACAAATGAATCATCACGTAGCATCACTTACTTTCCAGCTCCATTAGGACCAACTCTGAAAATGTACAGCAAATTAACAACATGAGACTTGCCTCTTCAATCAAATAAGTCAACGTCAATATTAAAATAGAAGTACTCACAATGCAACTCTACTATCCAAGTCAACTCCAAAATTAACATCCGTGTAAAGCGGCTCACAGTTCGGGTATCCAAAACTAACATCATGAAACGCCAATACAGGAGGTGGCAAATGCCCAGGATCAGGAAACTTGAAATTCAACACCTTTTCTACCTCCGGCTTCTCAGTCAACCCACCCCTCACCATTTTATCCAACACCTTTTGCTTACTCTGAGCTTGCTTTGCATTCTTACTCGTCCCATGCCCAAACCTAGCAATGTACTCCTTCATACTCTTAATCTGGTCCTGCTCCCAATTATACTGCTTCATTTGATTCTCCTCCAACTCACTCTTGGTCTTGACAAACTGATCATAATTCCCATCGTAATACTCCAGCTTCCTCTTATTGGTAAAGTGAATCGTATGTGTGGTGACATTATTCAAAAAATCCTGCGAATGAGAAATAAGTAGCAATATCTTATCCCACTTGGCCAAATAGTCTTCTAACCAAATGACCGCTTCCATATCCAAATGATTCGTCGGTTCATCCAACAACAGTAACGTAGGTTGGATAAACAGCGCTCTGGCAAGGGACACACGCATCCTCCATCCACCACTAAAATCACCAGTAAACTTTCCCTGCATGGCATGAGTAAACCCCAACCCGGTCAATATACTCCTAGCCCGTGTCTCAGCCGTATCAGCATCCAAAGCATCCAATCGTTCATACGTCGCAGTCAGCATCTCCATTAATATCTCCTGCTTCTCATCCAACGTCATCCCATCATCGTCATCATTACTCCCTCCCTCATCCTCTGTCAATTTCGTCAGCGCAGCGTTGAGATCTTCCACCTCCCTCTCTAGACGGGCGCGTTCTTCATCGACCTCCATTACGGCTTCGATGGCAGTTAGGGTGGAGGAGGGTTCGACTTCTTCTTTGAGGTGGAAGATGTCTATGCCGGAGGGGATGGGGATGGCGCGTACTCCGAGGGCTTTCATTAGGGTTGATTTGCCGCATCCTGAGAAAATAAAGAGATATATATTTTTATTGACACATCTTGTGATCAAAATTTCTTTAAATCGACATAGAACATGTAAACAACCAAATCATGACCCATGCCCAACAACTACAAATGAACACAACAAATATTAGCAGCACGCAAAAACAAATGCTCACCATTCCTCCCAATCAAACCATACCGATTCCCATGATTCAAAACAACACTAGTCCCATCCAACATAACAGTTCCCTTATGCTGCAACGTAAAATTCTGAACATTCACATCCCGACTCCTCGCATCCACCCCCTTTCTCGACGTTGAAAACGTACAAATCGTCCCATCGGCAGCCAACGCCTCCGCCGCCTCATTGCTCTCCATCCCCTCATCCTGATTTAGTGCATTCTGCAATGCCTTTTCCACCACATCCTCCTCCTTCACATCCTCTACGACCTTGTCTTTATTCTTGGCCTTTCGTTTCTCCTCCCGCTTCTTCGCCGCCAACGCCTTTTTTTCTTCTTTACTTAATTTCTTTTCGTAGAATTGTTCTTCACCACCGCCCATGGCCACGGCGGAGGTTTGATCTTTGACATTGTCGGAGTTGTGGCCGAGGGATTGGAGTTCGCGTTCGAATTGTTCGGCGGCTAGTTTGGCTTTCTTTTGGTGCCATTTGGAGGACATGGTTGAGATGGTTCGGTTGTTGGTGTTTGGTGGTTGGTGGTTTGGATTTATTTTGGGAGTGGGAGATTTTTGGGTTTTTCTAAATAACAAGGGGGACACGCGCGTGTCCCGGCAGATAATGGGTACTACAAATTTCAAATCATTTGCAACACCTAGCCACTTTCTGAGTATACTCATGAAAGTGGCATTAGGTTTTCAGTACAAATCGAAAAGTGGCAAAGGGTCAGAAAAGGGGGTCACTTTTGGTTGCTTTGTGTTGAAACGTTTTGAAACGACCTCGCTCGACCGAGCGACGCCCGCTCTCCCTCCTCCCTCTCTCTCTCTCCTCTTTTCGAGGACCTTTCTCTTGAATGTTGGTTGTTCTTTGTTGAGATTGTGGTTGATTGTTGATTGATCCTTCAATTGCTTGATTGTCTTCCCCCCTTGTTTTGCATTTGCTTAATCGCGTCCGTCTCGATTTTCGATTTCAATTGAAATGACTGCAAAATTCGAACGGTTGGATCGTGTTCGTTTCAACTGAAATCGAGAAATCGATTTGTCTCATTGAAACGATTGAATGGGCGTTCCATTCCTCACGAAATGAGTGGCCCGTCGAAACGAACAACGAACGACCCGTCCTTTCTCTCAATTTGAATTGAGAAGAGACGGTCGTTGTTGTTCGTTTAGACGAATGAATGCCCGCTTACGATTGGCAATTCGAACGGATTCGTACGTCTGTATCCGTTCCAATTGCCATTGCGAGCGGGCATTCATGTCTCGACACCCGACAACGAAACGGAGGTTGTTTCCCTTGCGTCTTGCGTTGAAGGGGGAAGGCGATTGCGTTGCTCGCTCGCGCTTGAAGTCGCCTGCCAAGGGACCTTCTGACCTGTCAGCCACTTTTGAGTTTATACCGAAAACCTTCGACCACTTTCCAGAAGTGGCCGGGGTGTTGCAAATGATTTGAAATTTGTAGTAAAAGAAAATTATAATTGACTCACACAAAAATTAAATCGGACCCCTCACTTTTTATATATACATGCTTCTCTCTTTACTTTTTTCAATACCCACGCTTCAGTTAAATCAAATAAACGAATTAATGACGAGACGACGACGCCCGCGATCAGCTGAATTAATCAAAAGAGGGAGGGCTAGATTGTTATTTTATTATCATTACCCAATACAAAATAACCCGACCCCTCACTCTTTTCTCTTTTCAATATTCATGTTTCAGATGAATCAAAACAAACTAGGCAACGCCCGCGAGGGATTTGAAGACAACCTGTATAGAAATTGATGTAGACATAACAAGGAAGACACCGACTGTCGAAATTTGCGTTTCAATACCCTGTATTCGTAACATAAAAATACACCCCGTGTCCAGCACAGGATGACTTATGGATGTACCTTGTGTCCAGCACAGGATGACTCGTGGACGCACCCCTTGATTGATACAGGGTGTCTCTACCAGCCTAGAGCCTAGATAACAGAATAAATAATGACCATGACGGGTGATTATTGACGACAAGACAGTCAATCACATCGACTACCTAAAATGATAAACAGATACATTAAAAATGCGCGACAAACATTAATTAGATGGTTAGATTTTGCTTACCAATGTAGCAAAGAAAGAGAATGCATTGGGTAGCAAGATGTGTCGATAATGGGCTGCTGTTAATTGATGAAAGAGGGGGGAATGGTGCGTATTGAAGATGGCTGAGAGATTGTAAATTAGGAGTAGGAGTAGCCACGAGTTAGAGTATACATGGTTTGACTTAAACCAATGACAATGCTTTCAGGATACCTTAACAAAGAAAATTTGAAAACTTCTGGTACAGAGCTAATCGGACTACATATAGTACCCCTGTTACTTACTTGATATAAAAGATATGTAATTTTAGAATTCTCACAAGTTTTGGTTTTGATTGGTTTTGATGACGACAAAGACAACAGGTGGCTTTTGTGTCCAATGATACAATATACAATAGGTTATCTTTCTCTTCAATGACTCTTTTCAGATAGTTTTGTAAATTTCACAATGTTTAAATCAAGTCAAATGTAATTTACACTCAAAATTGCTTCCACCATCACCACCATCAGTAATCAGAAAAACATTTCAAAATGCTTATAAACATAAAACATAAAAAGGGTCACAAGCTCTGTAATAATGTTTTCCTGAAATAACCAGTGAGTGTGTTACAAGAAGAAGAGCATCAATAGAAGAGTGGAAATTATTGGTTGAGAGATCTCAAAATTTGGTATTCAGATTAACAGCAAGTTCAAGCTCAGGGTTAAATTCCTTAATATTTGTTTCCAGTTTGACAGTAGAATTCAAGCTAAGGGTTGAGAGTCCCTCAAAATCGAGTTTGTCCGGTGTCAGTAATGTATATCAAAGGAAAGAGTTAATATATTTTTCTAGAACATAACCCGGGAGAGTTCTATTTGAATTATTAAATTCTCTAGAGAGCACTCCCACTGAGATGACTGGTCTGGGAAATTTGTAGCAAGAGCCAAACACAAAACACAAAGGATACAGAAAGTTGCTCCTGTGCGAGAAAATCCATGTTGGAGAAGAAGATAACAATAAGAGTTATGAGGAACTCATTGATTTCCAAGAGCATTATTGTTTTATATATGTTCGGCTTCTTTAGTGAGGTTGCTACTTTGCCGATGAAATAGCACTGCAGATGTGTCACATATATTTTTCATATTGGGTTTTGATTTGAAAATTGAATTGATATCACAAGGGAGGACGTTAAGAATATACTTGGCAAATTCCAAAGAAAGGAGTCAAAAATAATAACATGTTTGTCACACAATTCACTCATAATGTAAGCCAATTCAAAAGTCATGATTCAGATTTCTTAATAGACAGATAGGAGTACATGACTATACATTTAGTTTCACATTTTAATTTTTAGATAGTTTTGTAAATATATTAAGTCAAATATAATTTACATTTACTATTATCAATTCAATCACCACCAGCAGCAATTAAAGAAACATTTCAACATTGAACTTGCTTAAAGATGTGTATTCAGAGATAAAACACATGTAATCATGATACATCAGATACTCTGCAATACCTTGGATACATCAATTGAATACATGTGTAAGAGGTGGACAGTGAATGACAAGTTCTACGGAGCTTACTTGTTTTTTTATTTAAAAATATGAGAATGTTGCGTCAGGTAACACTTCCCGTTGTAGTTTGCATTATTTGAACTAAGGCACCCTTTATACTAGGGCCATCTTTCTGCAATCAATATTATGAAATAACTTATTTTTTATCAGTATACCTCTGGCTGTTAAGTTTTTGCAAGAGCAGCTGCATGTGATATTAGAATTTGAACCTTCCTCCCAGAGTGGGGTTTAACCATTGTCTTTGGTGATGTTTGGCTTGAACATTTGATCTGATGTGTACACAGTGTTTTCGTAGTATCCTGGTTGGTAGAATCTACAAGAGTATCGATGGTTACTCCATGATCATCGTTACTAATTGATGATCCAATGGGGTATCCAATTCAAAATATCGGTATAACCGTGAAAGGTTGATACCAATAGTTGTTGTTTTGTGCACGCCGGTTATCATAAGAACATCAACTTTTCAATTGAAATGATTGGCCAAAGTGACTTCAATCAACGGATTGCAGCATCATTTGGACAACATATCAGGTTGTTTAATCAATCATCTTTTATCAACCCCCCATGGAGTATTCCATCAGTACTCACAATGTATGGGGCATCTTGGAGGTTCTGTGATGGCTCTATCTTCAATTAAACCACTTGATAAGATTGATATTTTTGCGGCTTTGCATGATAGGGCCGCAGAGCTCATCTCTGATTATTAACAGAGGAGAAATGTAATGAATTAGTGGTTAGTTTAACAATACCTATTTCTAAGGTAAGACACTAGTGGTTTGACACAACAAAATAATATTGAACATTGTGAAGGCCAATGATTCAGCGGCAAGCAGAGAAAGAAAAGCTTATTTTAGTGTGTGGTAGATAGGGTTATCTGTTTGAGTTATTGCGTTGTCATCGCTTCTCCTTTTATTCAGAAGATTTCATACTAATTCCTACGTAATCACCTATCTGATGGATTAGTAACACGTTGAAATCGTAACAGAAAATGTTCAATATTATAGGTTGTGAAAAATAGCAGGTCCGTCCGAAACTGAAATACAACCTGTCTTGTTTCAGTCAGGTTTGCTTGGTTTTTGGTCTTGATTGCCTCTTGACTCTTGACTCTTGAAGATTGAAGATACAAGAAGATATCTTAAGTAACCCAGTTAACCCTTTCGGAGACTTTCGGACTACGATATCCTTTTTCGGAACTCCCTACCCCTACACAGTAATGTGTACTATCAGACTGTATCTAGAGCATCTACTACTGTTTTTACAGTCCCCCCCCCCCACCTTCCCAAAATTACCAGAACCTTGCCAGACTTACATAGGACATAACAGTAAGTCCTTGATTTATCAACATCATAAAAGGCAGCAAAGTCCTGTAAATGGGCCTTTTTTGCCAACAAGTCGTTCGTGCATTGAGACAAGTCAAGACGAGTAACTTAAGTCAAGCCGAGTCGATACGTGACGATTGACGATTCAAATCACACCATCCAACCCAACCATTAACACTTCTAACCTGCCGGAGCAATGAGGTGCCGTAGTTCACTCACTAATCCGCTCACAAATTAAGCTGCTTGTG